>BQNB010120796.1:0-20570 GCA_026074375.1 Tanacetum coccineum | reverse complement strand
TACATTTTGTTATTATCAAAACGTTGAGAGGTCGAAAAATATAAATAACATTTTTAGACATTATTTGTATTAACAATCTCTTTTTTTTTATGATGACATAATATAAACTCATTTTGTATAAAATTAATAGTTACACATTATTAATGAGTTTTGTTCCATTTCTTCCTTTTTTTGTCGAATTCAAAAAGGATGATCGTCGAGTAGTTGTAGGAAGAAAGAAATCGATGATATCAAGACTCCCCCTTGATGTATGCTCCCCCTCGTTCGGGGAACCAAGGGATCGATCTTGCAAAAATTGTTTGCTACAAAATAAAGTTAAAAATACAAGTGCAAGACAAATATCTTTTAAGCACCACATTAGATTTAAGTTACCCAAAAGAGAGTTTCATTCAATCAATCAAGAAACTCATACAATAGCTAATGCAACTAATACATTTATGCAACATAAAATAAACTAGAGCTAATACAAGCTAAGACAAATTCATAGTGGTTTGAGCAAGACATTGATGATGAAGAAGAAGAGAATGAAGAAGGTGAGGGTGGTAGTAAGGTATGAGAATTTGATGATTTAAATAATAAAAAGGATAGTTTTATATGGCAAAGCATGGTTTGGATGGAAGAGGATGCCAAAGATGGTTTAGCTAAACAGGGAAATGACACCTTGAGGATGTAGGTAGGAGGTCAAAGATACAGAAAAAGAGGAAAACTCAAAATTTTCGTTCCCCCCTAGCGGCGGTCCCATATCACCAGGCGGTCCTAAATATATTGGGGGGGGGGGGCGCCGAGTATTTAAGGGGGCCGTTTTCTGAAAGTGTGAAAATTTTTAGTTTTCCCTTTTTCTTAAGTCCAGTGATTTCGGCATCTACCAAATTCAAGAATCAACTAATTCAAGCAATAATATGTATTTCTAAACTAGCATGCAAATCATTTATCAAGTAGTGGCATTGTTCGCATGTCACATTTATAAAATTTACTAATCATAGAACGTTGATAGGATGGGGAAAATCATCCAAGTCAAATGTAATTGTCATTTGCCATTTCTAGTCCTAATAATATATTAAAAGACATAATGTATTAAACAAGAAAGATAATAATAATAATAATAATAGTCTCTTAGTAGTTATGCCAACATGTTCACTTCCGTTTTCCACCCATCATGTTATTGAGAGCTTGTCCAGTTGACCTTAACCTTTCCCGGTGAGCATCTCGTTGTTGAGTTTGAAGATTAATAGTTTCAGAGAGATAGGTGTTTAAGTTATGACTTTCATGAGGAGGGTTTTTACGGACTCTAAAGATAACATTAGACGATGAGGAGATGTTTTGGGATAGAGATAAAGAGTTAGAATGAAATGATTCATCATCATTTTCATCAAGGGTATCATCCAACAGATGAGGTGAGGATGGATGATTTAAAGTGGTGGAGGAGGAACTAGCATTTGATTCACGAGGTCTTTTCTTGCCAATCTACCAAATTCAAGAATCAACTAATTCAAGCAATAATATATAGTCCTAAACTAGCATGCAAATCATTTAGAAAAGGGAGAGGCATTGTTCGCTTGTCACATATCATACAATTTGCTATCATAAATCGTTGGTTGGATGGAGTAAAGAGAGGTAAATCTCCAATTAAATGGCCAATTGTCATTTGCATTCCTAAGTCCTAATAATATATTTAAAGACATAATGTATTAAACAAGAAAGATAATAGTAATAATAATAGTCTCTTAGTAGTTATGCCAACATGTTCACTTTCGTTTTCCACCCATCATGTTCTTGAGAGCTTGTCTAATTGACCTTAACCCTTCCCGGTGAGCATCTCGTTGTTGAGTTTAAAAATTAATAGTTTCGGAGAGATGGGTGTTCAAGTAATGACTTTCATGAGGATGGTTTTGACGGACTCTAGAGACAACATTGGACGATGAGGATGCAGTTTTGGGACGAGATTGAAGAGTTGGTATGAATAATGAATGATTAATCTTCATTTTCATCAAGGTATCATCCAACGATGAGAGAGGGGGTTGATTTAAGGTGGTGGACGATATGATGTGCAAGCATTTGGTTCACGAGGTCTTTTCTTGCCACGATCCGATCGCATCTTTCGCTCATAATGAGGAGCGAAGGGATGCATGACTCGATCATGTGAGATGTAGCGATCCATTGACTAGTCAGAGAAGACGAAAACCAACATGTTTGTAACAATCTAGTTCAAATGCACTTCCATAAGGTAAGTGTTCCTTAGTTGGCTTCGAGTCTTTTCATTCTTTTGAGAAAGAAGGATGCTTGATTGTATCGAGTGAGGTTTCAATGCAGTAAAGCATTGATTAAAACAACACAAGAATTTTCACTCAAATGCAAAAACTTATTTTACGATTATCCACAATTGTACGGGGATAAATTTTCGCTTTATTAAATTATTGCATTTGTCAATATCTCATTAAGCAAAGCGTAACTTGCATAACTATTGTTGACAAGCTCACGCTAACTATCTTTGGCCATTCCTGTCTTCATATATGTCAAAGCAAAAATTATCAATATGTAAATCAATTCACCATATCTTATTTTATTTGTATATTAATCCTAGAATGTACATTCGCAAACGTTTATATCAAAACGGGTCCAATATACACTTTTCTTTAAACCGTTATCGTAGCTATACTCTAAACCCTAATTCATTGAAGGGTTTATATCTATAGTGAATGTACAAGCTACTAAATAATATATACAAGTTAATAAACATTTCAATTTGAATATAAACTCCCTCATGCAAAGTATAAGTTTTCAAAGCACAATGTACAAGTCATTAAGCATGACATATAAAATAGCCGTTTTAAACCCATCGTTTTCATTTAATTTCTTCACCATCACTTTGTGTATATGCTATATTACTCAATATACAATGTGTTAAAACCCTAATTATTTATTCATAAACTTTCCATACTATTTTTACTCTTAAAACCCTAATTCAAAACTCAGAAACCCTAACCCGAGCTAAATACTACACTATGACCCGTTTCTTCGTTTTTATCCATTGTAAACCTAAACCAATACTCAAATAAGTTGTAATAACTTAATTTACAACATTCTTAATTATATACAATCATCATTTCATCATTTTTACTGAACTATAGCAAATTGATCGAGAGAAGTAGCCCTAAACGTACCTAAATGGATCATTCGACTCGTTTACTCGTTTTTAACCATTTCAATCTTGAACAACCAATCAAATACCATTGTAAACTCATAAAATGAGTTTACAAATCATTATCTATCATTAACTTCGGCAACTGTGCATAGAAATACATAGCCTAGAAAACCCTAACAAATCCAATATAAACCCTAATCCAACCCGTGGGTTATTTATTTCATTTCGACCCATTTTAACTTAAACCAATGATCAATCCTCATTAATAATCCATTATACAATGCTTAAGATCAATATTGTATCAACCTTGATCCATTATACATGTATTTTAAGACAGAAAGCTAAAGAAACCCTTAAGAGCCCTATGTGAACCCGCGACATTATCTTATTTATTTCGACCCGTTATAAACCAATCCACTTGCTAAATTTTGATGTAATACTTCTTATTACAAACCATGAGAACATGTTTTAAACATTTCTTGATCAATGTGTTCGAAATATTGGTCAAAGAATCGAATTCGATCCCTAGAAACTCAAAACAGACCCGCAACACATTCTTTTGCATATTGACCCATTTTGGAAGTAAATCTTTGCAAGTAAACACCTTAATGACTCACCCACATGCACCATAGTAGCTTACCCAGCTGCTACAACAAATATCTTTCCATTTCTTGGCTAGAAATCAAGCAACACACCCCCTTTGTCATTCATTTCAGCCGCGGCTGAAGTATCACCACAAACACCCTTCTAGTTGATTTCTAGCATCCATGACTCATCCAAACTCAGCCCCTAGCTTCACCACATCATGTACTAGACCTTCCAAGTGTCTCACATCAGATTCATGAGCTTCCTTAACCTCCTTGATCTCAAACTAGTATAAATAGAGCTAGAAACCTTCACTTCATTCTCATCCCCCACTCTCTTATCTATAACCCATATAAGGCAGCAATACTTTGCTCCAATAAGTGCTAAGAAGATCTAAGAACAAGAAACAAGCAAATCTTTGAAGATTTGAAGCCCCGGGAACAAGATACAAGGCGTACGAGTGGAAATACTACCCGAAATGACCCATTTCCACTATTTTTGCTCCTTGAAGCTCAAACCCAGGTTCTAGATATTCTAATTCTGATCCTAAACTTTTATAATGTTCATATGATCCTAAATATACTCTTGTTAAAGTTTCATACCTCAATCTTGCTCATTTGCCCATTGTGATCCATAACCGTTTTAACACGAAACCCTAATTTCTGTTTTCTTTAATCTATAAGTTAACTTGTAAACTTTTGTTACTAATCTATCCTAATAAGCTTAACTAATGTTATAAAAATAACACACTTTTTGATTTTTGAAGGGAATTTGATACTTAAAACCCGCGGTTTACGTTTTGAAAACCTTATTTAACTGGTTTAGCTTCCTAGCCTAACGAATCGGTATATTTTAACTTGCGTTCACGTTTAAACTTCTTTTTTAGGTTATTATAACTTATAAATATCTTTTGAAATGTTAAAAATAAAGCTGGCATCGGCAATTTGGACTTGTTTTGTAATATAATCATTGCAAGGGGTATTTATCGTAACTTTCTGAAACTTATAACTAAAGGGGCTGAATATGTCATTTTATCAAAGTATAACTATAAGGGTCTTTTATGTCACTTTCCAAAGTACAAGGTTTACTTTGTACATCTTTTAGACTTGAAGGACCAAACTAGTAAAAGTGCAAACTCCGAGGGTATAATTTTGCCACTTTCCAAACTCAATGGTTTAAAATGTAACATTTTAAAAAGTATAAAAAATGTTTAAAACCTTACAACGATCATAACTTTAATTATACATTCTCATGCTTAACATTTCCAGATTTTGATTAAAATGCTTATTTAAACCTGATTATACGATTCACAAATACTAGGGAAGCTCTCATATTATGAAGTTTCATATTGGTATTCGTTCTGACCTGGTTGTTGGTTTACGATTTAAAGTGCCTAGCTCATCAAAGTTTCTGAATGACTTCTGAATTATGATGGCGCCCGTACGGTGATACAATAATTCCAAACTCTTCATCAAATCATAACTCTTTAAAACTAACAGTGCTAGAGTACAATCTTCTTAATATTGACTATTTAAACAGGTTACGTGACGTGGTTTTTATTTTCTTTTGTATTATCAACATTCCCCGTGTTAAGATTGTGTAAAGTCGTCTGCTTTCATTCAGAATTATTTATTGCATCTACCTTTCGGTGAGAGTTCATAAACTCGCGTTCTACTTATTTTACATTGTTTTATAAACCCGCGAGGGGGATACTTTGCTTGTTTCAAACTACTTTTAATACTCGTTTATTTTATAACAATGTGATTACTTTTCAAGAACTTAGTGAGATTCATAAACCTGCCTTTAATTATATACATGTTTTTATAAACCCGCGTGGGGGTTATTGCTTGTTACAAAACTCTTTTATATCACTCGTTTATCTTATAAAATGTGATTGCTTTTGAAGGGCTTAGTGAGTTCATAAGCATCACTTTTAATCTCTTTATTGTTTTATAAACCGTGAGGGGGGATATCATGCTTGTAAAAATTACGAATTAAAGTATTCATCAACCTATTTTACTATGATCACAATTGTACGGGGAAATTTTTTGCTTTATTACATTACTTGCATTGTCAATATCTCATTAAGCAACGTAACTTGCATAACTAAAGTAGACAAGCTCACGCAACCTATCTATGGCCATCAAGTCTTCATATATGTAAAATCCAAGATCTGGACTCAACTAGGGTATAATAACAATGATCAAAACACAGCGGAATAATAATTAAGAATAAGATCAAAGTTACTAATAAGGTTTTCTTCATTAATCATTAACAAAGAAACTAGCTAACTATTAACTAATAACCTAGGCGCCTTATAAGGCTTGACGCCTAGTTAACACACACACACCTTTGATCTACATTGTTACTGGAACTGGTGAGTGCTAACCTAACTAAAACCCTCTTTATATAATAGAGGTGGCTAGGGTTTACAACCAAACCCTAGCTTACTATCTAAGCTAACTAAACAATTACATATTTGGTCCTTCATTGTTTCTTCTTTCTTCATTTTGTCTAATAGGTTTTGTAATCTTCAAATCTGTAAATCCCAACAATCTTCCCCTATTTGATATTACAAAACAACCTGCATGAAGAAACAATGCTAAAACATGGGCCAACACAAGTAAATAAGCTGCACATCATAAATCTTCTTCCCCTTTTTGTAATCATCTAATAGGGGTCTTGTGCAACTCGTAAACGCTTCCCCTCAAGTGATGCATGTAGATGGTAAGTATATGAACAATAAGCTTCCCCTTAAAAGTATACTAACCATCTGCTTGAATCATGAACTCAGTAGCATAGATCATCTCTTCCTTTAGTGCGAAAAAGACATGCTTATTACAATATCATGTAACAAAATGTCTTTGGATAATTCTTGTAGTCAATATATGCATGGCGATTACATGCAATGGCCGATAGTCTCGGTGAGCTCAGACGGATCAACCAGAAACCACTCAATGCTTATGATCATTCGAATTTTGTGATGATCATATCATGAACTGTATGGTATCATATGCCCCCCAAAATATTTGTAAAGAGCGCGTAACTGTTCCAATCAAGAATCATATCATGCACTGAATCTCCAAAACGAACTATACACATCATCATTGTTCAAGATCCAAGGGCGTCTGAGGACCTATAATACTAGCAGCAATAACAAACAGTATCGAACAAGGCAAGCAGAAGAAACCATAAGTAGACCAGTAGGCCCAAAAAGACGGTCCCTACCACATATAACTACCAGCTTGGAAGAAAACAAAAAAAAAAAAAAAAAAAAAAAAGAAAAAAAAAAAGAACCATGAACTACCAGCAGGAACCATGACCAACAATCAGCAGGAACATGATGAAACCAGCACTATAACTTGTATTCAACTATTACATTTCAAACCTATGAATTTCACTCAACCTTTGTGTTGACTTTTTAGCATGTTTATCTCAGGTTATTGAGCAATATACGGCACGGAGTGGCATGGACTCGAAGATGGCTAAAACTTGTTATCATTCACATTTTATGTTTCTAGATTTTGGGACCTGCCTTTGTAAAACTCTGATTTGAAATGAATGATAACATATCTTTTAAATAAACGTCTCTTTTGGGTCGTTTTCTATGATTATGATTGTTGTATCCATGAAGTAATACCGCAGATTAGCTTCCGCTGCTATATGTAAAAATGGGGGTGTTACAGATTGGTATCAGCGCCATGGTTATAGAGAACAAGGTCAAAACCTTAACTATAACCACATTTCATTTTTCAGCCATCAAAGTCCTCCGTGCCACTACATTCCCGATCAGTATGTAAAGATACATAACTATTATACTATATTATACCATAAATAACTTATGTTATTTACGACTGAGTTGTTACACAAAATTATGTCTACTCTCGAATATATCTATCCTATTATTATCCTATTTGATTCCGATGTTGAGGATATTTTTTTCCCCTACACATTCTCTTGATTATATCTCGGCTTTATCAGACTATTCTCTGGCTTCACCAGGAACACCTCTCTTAACTTTTTAGATGATTTAACTAAAGATCTTTTATCCTCACTATCTATCTCACCTTTTGATGATGATCTTCGTATTCTAAAATTTTTCTGTTATATTCTGCAACATAATAACAAGGAAACACACAAGAATCTATACAATGTCAAATGATTTCAATACCACTAGGTATGAAAATTTTGACAAAGACTTGAGATAGCATTCTTATTCGATGTTGACTTTTAAATGTTAATGAATAGCGGTTCAATAAGATCAGAGTAGCGCAACAGAAGCGTGGTGGGCCCATAACCTACAGGTTCCACAAATCAAAGTATTTCATCCACCCAGGTTCTATCAAGATCTAAAGAAATTCTATTGGCTGTCATCAAGAGGTGTAGTCTTAAAAATAAGTAGACGTGTGAAAGGAAGTAATTATAATTATGGTGTACAACATAATTATAAATGCATCACACACGTGGACTTGTGACCTTGATTAACCTAACATAAAAATCAAATTCATGCCCAGTACCTATCTCTAAACAATACCACTACAACTTTTAACTAAATCTGGAGACGAGATTTCTGTAAGGGGTGGAGACTATAACAACCCAAGAATTTTCATCAACCTATTTTACTATGATCACAATTGTACGGGGAAATTTTTCGCTTTATTACATTACTTACATTGTCAATATAATTATAACTAAAGTAGACGAAACGCAACCTATCAATGGCAATCCTGTCTTCATATATGTCAAGCAAACATCACAATATGTCAAGTCAATATCATCATATCCTTATTACAAAGTACATTATTCCTATAATGTACCATTCGTAACGTTATATCAAAACGGGCTTTTTAAACCGTTATCGTATACCTCTAAACCCTAACTCCATGAAGATTTAATATCAAAAGTGAATGTACAAGACTAAAGCATATATACAAGTAATATAACATTTTATTTGAAAAAATAAACTCCCTCCAAGTCAAGTACAAGTTTTCAAAGCACAATGTACAAGTCATTAAGCATGACATCTAAAATAGCCGTTTTACCTCTGTTTTACCTCCAATTTCTTCACCATCACTTGTGTACAAGCTACTACACTCAATATACAATGTGTAAACCCTTATTATTCTATTCATAAGCTTTCATACACATTTTTACACTCAAAACCATAATTTAAAAGTCAGAAACCCTAACCCGAGCAAAATACTAAACCATGACCCGTTTCTCCATTTTTATCCGTTTTAAACCTAAACCAACCCTCAAATAAGTTATAATAACTTAATTTACAACATTCTCAATCATATTCCATCATCATTTCATCAATTTACTTCAGCTATATGCAAATCAAATTCAAGAAACACTAATTGTGCCCTAATTGGAACTTTTGACCCGTTTACTCATTTTCTACCCATTTTAACCCAAACCACCTATCAACTTTTGATTATAATCCTTAATATAAGTCTTAGGATCAGTAACCTATCATTCTTAATCAAATGTATACAAAATCCAAGCATAGAAACACAATTCGTGCCCTACTTGAACCCGTATACACCTTTCTTGCAATTTGACCCATTTTAGAACTTTTCTTGCAAACAAGCACCTTATGACTAAGCAACTTACCTTCCTAAGCAGCTTACACACCTTCCACAACAAGTATCTTCAATATTTTTATTAAGAAAAACTTCACATGTGCTCTTGTTCTTTCATTTCAAGTCGTGGCATCAAAAGGGTGTTCCAACACCTTCTAGTTGATTTCTATCTTACATGACTCATCATGTAGACTTCCCACATCACCCTATATCTGTTCCACACATCCTAAATTAGAATCATAAGGAAACCTTGGCCTTTAAGGGTTGAAACACTATAAATAGGAGTGTTATGCTTCCATTTCTACTCATCCCCCACTTCCTCCTCTATAACCCATCATAGCAGAAATACTTTGCTCAATATGAATTCTAATAGATCCTAAGAAGTCCCAAGAACATAAGTGAAGCAAAAGAAACCAAGAAAAGAAGCCCGGGAGTCGTTATTCTAGGCGTACGAAGCTAAAAGTCCCGATTTCGACCCGTTTCTAAGCTATAAGCTCAAACCCAGGTTCTGAATGTTCTACTTCTGCTCCTACACTCTTATAATGTTCATATGATCCAAAATAAACTCTTGTTAAAGTTTCAGAACTCAATTCATGCTCAATTTCCATTTTGATCCAAAACCGTACACCCGAAACCCTAATTTTGCGTTTTTCTTAAAACTAAATGTTATAATAGTTAAATGTTGTTATAATCTATCCTAGCATGCTTAAATAATGTTAAAATAACCACTTTATTGATTATTGAAGGAATTTGAACTTAAAACCCGCGCGTTTACGTTTTGAAACCCTAATTTGACCCGTTTTGCTTCCTAGCCTAACGAATCATTATTTTAAACTTGCGTTACGTTAAAACTTCATATTTTAGTTTATTATAACTTATAAATATCTTTTGAAATGTTAACATAAGCTTGCATGGCAATTTGGACATGTTTTGTAATTATAATCCATGCAAGGGGTATATATCGTAACTTTCTGAAACTTATAACTAAAAGGACTAAAAGTGTCATTTTATCAAAGTTATAACTACAAGGGTCTAGTATGTCACTTTTCAAAGTATAAGGTTTACTTTGTATATCTTTAAAAGTTGAAGGACAAAAGTCGAAAAAGTGCAAACTTCAAGGGTATATTCTGCCACTCTTTAAACTTAAGGGTCTGAAATGTAACATTTTGAAAAAATATAAAAACACATTCAAAACATTACAAGACATAACTTTAATTAACGCTTCTCGTGCTTAACATCTCCAGATATTAATCAAAACACTTAAAACCAATTATATCATATCACAATACTAGGGAGCTTCATATTAAGGGGTTTCATCTTGGTATTACGTTCTGACTAAGTTGTTGGGTTTACGATTTAAAGTGCCCTAGCTCCTCAAACGTTTACTGAATGACTTCTGAATTATGATGGCCCGAACGGTGATACAATAATTCCAAACTCCTCAATCAAACTCATAACTCTTAAAACTAAAGTCTAGAGTACAATCTTCCTAAGACTCAACATATTTACTCAGGTTGCGTGACGTGGCTGTTTACTATCTTTTTACTATATCAACCTTCCCTGGTTAAGATTGTGATAAGGTCGTCAGCTTTCATTTCAGAATATTTATTACATCTACCTACCAGGTGAGTTCATAGCCTCGCTTTTCAATCTCTTTAATGTTTTCAAAAACCCGCGAGGGGGATACATGCTTGTTACAAACTCTTTTATATACTCGTTTATCTTATAACAATGTGATTACTTTTCAAGGACTTAGTGAGTTCATAGCCTCGCTTTTCAATCTCTTTAATGTTTTCAAAAACCCGCGAGGGGGATACATGCTTGTTACAAACTCTTTTAAATACTCATAATAATGTGATTACTTTACAAAGACTTAATGAATTCATAACCCTATATTTTAATCTTTTGAATACTTTATAAACCTGTGATACCTGATATAAACCATGAATGCAAGTGTTTTCTAAATGTATGTTATCCAGATATATTATTGCCTAAGTAGCTTCCAGTGCCATTATTTAAATATCATGAATCATTAATTACTTGGATTGCGAGTGAACGCGAATATTATGAATGGATCTATTGGGGTGATGGCTCCCATTTGTATACCCATGCTTGGGGTAGCCAAACGCATTATATTTGTCCTAATAGGTAACCTTGGCAAGTTACCTTTTCCATGAGGAAATTTGTCCCTAACCAATATCACTACGGTGATTTCCTTGTTAATGTATTCATGTCATGAGCTTAGGAACAATAATAATGTTACCCTAATTTTTCATGAAAATTGTATTCGTTACAATTATAACCATTATAATGACTTGCATGCAACCATATGATAATATTCAAACTGTTTATCAAACCTATGAATTTCACTCAACCTTTGTGTTGACTTTTTAGCATGTTTATCTCAGGTTATTGAGCAATATACGGCACGGAGTGGCATGGACTCGAAGATGGCTAAAACTTGTTATCATTCACATTGTATGTAACTAGATTTTGGGACCTGCCTTTGTAAAACTCTGATTTGAAATGAATGATAACATATCTTTTGAATAAACGTCTCTTTTGGGTCATTTTCTATGATTATGATTGTTGTATCCATGAAGTAATACCCCAGATTAGCTTCCGCTGCTATATTGTAAAAATGGGGGTGTTACAGATTGGTATCAGCGCCATGGTTATAGAGAACAAGGTCAAAACCTTAACTATAACCACATTTCATTTTTCAGCCATCAAAGTCCTCCGTGCCACTACATTCCGGATCAGTATGTAAAGATACATAACTATTATACTATATTATACCATAAATAACTTATGTTATTTACGACTGAGTTGTTATACAAAATTATGTCTACTCCCGAATATATCTATCCTATTATTATCCTATTTGATTCCGATGTTGAGGATATTTTTTTTCCTCTACACATTCTCTTGATTATATCTCGGCTTTATCAGACTATTCTCTGGCTTCACCAGGAAACACCTCTCTTAACTTTTCAGATGATTTAACTAAAGATCTTTTATCCTCACTATCTATCTCACCTTTTCATGATGATCTTCGTATTCTAAAATTTTTCGTTATATCCTGCAACGTAATAACAAGGAAACACACAAGAATCTATACAATGTCAAATGATTTCAATACCACTAGGTATGAAAGTTTTGACAAAGACTTGTGATAGCATTCTTATTCGATGTTGACTTTTAAAGGTTAATGGATAACGATTCTTTACGATCAGAATGGCGCAGCAGAAGCATGGTGGGCCCATAACCCACAGGTTTCATAAATCAAAGTATTCCATCCACCCAGGTTCTATCAGAATCCGGAGAAATTCTATTGGCTGTCATCAAGAGGTGTAGTCTTGGAAATAAGTAGACGTGTGAAAGGAAGTAATTATAATTATGGTGTACAACATAATTATAAATGCATCACACACGTGAACTTGTAACCTTGATTAGCCTAACATAAAAATCAAATTCATGCCCAGTACCCATATCTATTCCCAAACAATACCACTACAACTTTCAACTAAATCTCGGGACGAGATTTCTGTAAGGGGTGGAGACTATAACAACCCAAGAATTTTCATCAAATGCAAAATCAATCTATTTTACTATGATCACAATTGTACGGGGAAATTTTTCGCTTTATTACATTACTTGCATTGTCAATATCTCAGTATGTCATGTAACTTGCATAACTAAAGTAGACGAGCTCACACAACCTATCTATGGCAATCCTGTCTTCATATATGTCAAGCAAACATCATAACATGTCAAGTCAATATCATCATATTCATATTACAAGGTACATTATTCCTATAATGTACTATTCGCAACATTATATCAAAACGGGCTTTAAACCGTTATCGTATACCTCTAAACCCTAATTCCATGAAGGAATAATATCTAAAGTGAATGTACAAACTATTAAAGAATATGTACAAGTAATATAACATCTCATTTGAAATATAAAATCTCTTCAAATCAAAGTACAAGTCTTTGAAAGCACAATATGCAAGTCATTAAGCATGACCTCAAAAATGGCCGTTTTACCTCTGTTTTCATTCTAATTTCTTTGCCACCAATTATATACAAGCTACTACACTCAATATACAATGTTTAAACCCTAATTATTCTACTCATAAGCATTCATACATCTTTTTACAATTAAAAACCTAATTCAAAACCCTAAACCCTAAAACCAAGCTAGTTTCTAAACCATGACCCGTTTCTTAATTTTTATCCATTGTAAACCCAAACCAACTTTCAAATAAGTTGTAATAACATAAATTACAACATTATCAATCATAATCCACCATCATTTGATCATTCTACTTCAATTATACAAGAAACGAATCCAAGAAACCCTAATTATGCCCTAACTAGATCATAAGGAAACCTTGGCCTTTAAGGGTTGAAACACTATAAATAGGAGTGTTATGCTTCCATTTCTACTCATCCCCCACTTCCTCCTCTATAACCCATCATAGCAGCAATCCTTTGCTCAATATGTATTCTAAGAGATCCTAAGAAGTCCCAAGAACAGAAGTAAAGCAAAAGAAACCAAGAAAAGAAGCCCGGGAGTCGTTATTCTAGGCGTACGAAGCTAAAAGTCCTGATTTTGACCCGTTTCCAAGCTATAAGCTCAAACCCAGGTTCTGGATGTTCTACTTCTGCTCCTACACTCTTATAATGTTCATATGATCCTAAATAAACTCTTGTTAAAGTTTCATAACCCAATTCATGCTCATTTTCCATTTTGATCCAAAACCGTACACCCGAAACCCTAATTTCGCGTTTTTCTTAAAACTAAATGTCATAATGGTTAAATGTTGTTATAATATATCCTAGCATGCTTAACTAATATTAAAATAACCACTTTATTGATTAATGAAGGAATTTGAACTTAAAACCCGCGCGTTTACGTTTTAAAACCCTAATTTGACCCGTTTTGCTTCCTAGCTTAACGAATCGTTATTTTAAACTTTCATTATGTTAAACCTTCATATTTTAGTTTATTATAACTTATAAATGTCTTTTGAAATGTTAAAATAAGCTTGCATGGCAATTTGGACATGTTTTGTAATCACTTTCCAAAGTACAAGGTTTACTTGGTATATCTTTTAAACTTGAAGGACCAAACTCGTAATAAATGCAAACCCCAAGGGTATATTTTGCCACTTTTCAAACTCAAGGGTCTAAAATGTAACATTTTGAAAAAGTATAAAATCATGTTTAAAACCTTACAAGACATAACTTAAATAAAGTCTAATAAGCGAAGCTTTGAAGATTTGAAACCCCGGGGACAAGATACAAGGCGTACAAGTGGAAATACTACCTGAAACGACCCATTTCGACCATTTTTGCTCCTTGAAGCTCAAACCCAGGTTCTAGATTTTATATTTCTGCTCCTATACTTTTATAATGTTCATGAGATCCTAAATAGATAAACTACTTGTAAAAGTTTCCATAACTCAATTCCGAATGCTTTATTTTCTATTTTGATCCAAATCGTACACCCGTAAACCTAATTTCGCTTTTTCTTAAAACTAAATGTCATAATGTTAAAATGTTAGTTTATAATCTAACCTAGATGCTTAACTAATGATAAAATATACCACTTTATTTATATTAACGGAATTTGGAAACTTAAAACCCCGCGTGTATTCGTTTTGAACCTTAAGTTGACCGCGTATGCTTCCTAGCTTTAACGTATGCGTATTTTTAAACTTGCGTTTAGCCATTAAAACTTCATATATTAGATAAATAAAACTTATAAATACTTTTAGAAATGTTAAAATACTTGCATGACAATTTGGACATGTTTTGTAATTATAATCCATGCAAGGGGTATATATCGTAACTTTCAGAAACTTATCACTAAAAGGGCTGAATATGTGCCATTTTATCAAAGTGTAAAACTATAGGGTCGATTATGTCAACTTTTCAAATGTAGCAAGGGTTAACTTGTATATCCTTATAAAGGGTTGAAGGACGCAAAGTCGTAAAAAGCAAACTTCCAAGGGTAAATTCTGCCACTTTTCAACACAAGGACTAAAATGTAACAATATGAAAATGTATAAAGACATCATGGTTTAAAACCATACAAACATAACCATAATAACGCATCTTCGTGCTTAACATTTTCAGATATTGATTAAACGCTTAAAAAACTGAATGATATCGTATCACATACAAGTAGCTCATAATAAGAGGTTTCATCTTTGTATAACGTTCTGAACTAGTTATTGGGTTTATGATTCAAATGCCCAAGTCCTCAAACGTTTACTGAATGACTTCTGAATTATGATGGCCCGAACAGTGATAGAATAATTCCAAACTCTTTAATCAAACTCATAACTCTTAAAACCGAAGTTCTAGAGTACAATCTTGTTAAGACTCAACATATTTACTCAGGTTGCGTGACGTAGATATTTATTATCATTTTACTATATCAACATTCCCCGGTTAAGATTGTGATAAGGTCGTCAGCTTTCATTTCAGAATATTTATTACAACTACCTACCAGGTGAGTTCATAGCCTCGCTTTTCAATCTCTTTAATGTTTTCAAAAACCCGCGAGGGGGATACATGCTTGTTACAAACTCTTTTATATACTCATAACAATGTGATTACTTTTCAAAGACTTAATGAATTCATAACCCCATATTTCAATCTTTTGAATACTTTATAAACTTGTGATACCTGATATAAACCATGAATGCAAGTGTTTTCTAAATGTATGCTATCTAGATATATTATTGCCTAAGTAGCTTCCAGTGCCATTACTTACATATCATGAATCATTAATTACTTGCATTGCGAGTGAACGCGAATATTATGAATAGATCTATTAGGGGTGACGGCTCCCGTTTGTATACCCATGCTTGGGGTAGCCAAACGCACTATATTTGTCCTAATAGGTAACCTTGGCAAGTTACCTTTTCCACGGGGACATCTGTCCCTAACCAATATCACTACGGTGATTTCCCTGTTAATGTATTGATGTCATGAGCTTAGATGCAATAAATAATGTTCCCCATGATGATTGTCCCTGCAATACCAGTATTTCCACTATAACTTGTATTCAACTATTACATTTCAAACCTATGAATTTCACTCAACCTTTGTGTTGACCCTTTTTATGCATGTTTATCTCAGGTAATTGAGCAACTTATAGCATGGAGTGGCATGGACATGAAGATGGCTAAAACTTGTTATCATTCACATTTTATGTTTCTAGATTTTGGGACCTGCCTTTGTAAAACTCTGATTTGAAATGAATGATAACATATCTTTTGAATAAACGTCTCTTTTGGGTCGTTTTCTATGATTATGATTGTTGTTTCCATGAAGTAATACCCCAGATTAGCTTCCGCTGCTATATGTAAAAAATGGGGGTGTTACAAAAGTACTCCTTGTCTAAGTATATGTGGATGACATCATATTTGACTCAACAAATTATAAACTTTACAAATAGTTTAAGAAACTGATGACAAAGAAATTTGAAATGAGTATGATGGGAGAACTCATTTACTTCCTTGGACTACAAATCAAGCAGGATGACAAAGGAATATCCATTTGTCAAGAACAGTACACAAGGAACTTATTAAAAAAATATGAAATTTTTGATAGTCCCTCAGTGAAGACACCAATGGTTCCTCGAAACAATCTAGGGCCTAATCTTGCTGGTAAACTAGTAAATGAGACCCTGTATAGAGAAATGATTAGGTCACTGATGTACTTAACTGCAACTAGGCCCGATATTCAATTCTTAACATGTCTATGTGCAAGATATCAGGCCAGTCTAAAAGAATCACATCTCATTGCTATGAAAAGAATCTTCATGTACCTAAAAGGTACTCCATCCCTTAGTCTATGGTATCCAAGCTGCTTAGGATTTGATCTTAAATGATACTCAGACTCAGACTATGTTGGTTGTAATATAGATAGAAAAAGCACCTTAGGTGCCTGTCAAATACTTGGAGGCAAACTGGTTTGTTTTAGTGCTAAGAAACAGTAGTTAATAGCTATGTCCTCAGCTGAGGTTGAATATGTTAATGCTGCTGGTTGTTGTGCAAACATTCTATGAATGAAAAGTCAACTCAGTGACTATGACATCCATTACAAGATGGTACTCATCTTTTGTGATAACACAAGTGCCATTTTTATATCCAACAATCCAGTCCTTCATCCAAGAACCAAGCATATTTATATAAGATATCATTTCATCAAGGGCCACATCCTAAAAGGAGATATTGAATTGCACTTCATCCCCACTGAGTATCAGCTAGCTAATATCTTTACCAATCCCCTGGATGAACCAACTTTCACAAGGCTGAAAGCAGAGTTAGGCATACTAAACATTGATTGATTGGTCTTCCTGATCAATCATGTTTAGTGTTGTGTAAATAGTCTTCTCTCCATAAAACCCTCTTCTTGAACCAAATATGACTCTCATGCCACTAAAGGACACATTAAATGATGTAACATAAGTCTTTAGTTACTTAAATATCCTAGGTTGGTGACTGAACACATTAAATAAAGAACAAATATTATTTATCTAACAGTCATCTAACAGTCATGGGTCCCACACTTCACATTTTTCACTCAACAAATCCCACTATGCATTTAATGCTCACTCCCACATACATTATCCCTTACCAAAATGTCTCTTCAACTCCAGCGTCATGCCTGCAAAAAGTGCATAACAATATAACGGCGAAACAGTAGCCGAAACAGTACGGATAGTGACAGACGTGGGTAGTAGCATTTAATGCAGGTAATCAAACATTTTCAAAAACTATTTTTTTAATGAGAGAAAAATAACTTTTGATAACAAAAAATCTTTTCACCTTACTTATAAATGCTCCCACAAAAGAAGTAACACACACAAGTTTTCAAAAAGCAAATAAACTCTACAAAAAATTTCTCTCAAAGAAAAAGTGTGTGTTCTTTAAAATTTTAGGTAAAAACCTTCTTGTTTTCTAATATTTTCTGGTCAAGGTAGCATCAGCGATCTAAGATATCCATCTTAGTGACCATCCATCTTGATAACATATCAAAATTTCATGGCAGCGATCATAGTTGGATTCAACTTTGTGACCATCCGATTTTGATATTGCTACCATTCCCCTTTTAAAACAATCAAAAATGGTACCAACAAAGGGAATCAAATATGCCCCCCCCCCCCTTAATGTGGTGATTTGACTGTCGAATCCGTGGTTTTTCATAGCAATAACTTTGTGGGCAACTTCAACTACCCATAAAGTGCCCCAGCCTATAAACAAATTTGCAAGTTCTTAATGAACTGCCCTCTGGCTGAGGCTTTTACAAAAACACCTAAAGTGTTATAGCAAAATTTCCTCAGGGAGTTCTGGTGTACTACTATTGCCTATGACCCAAACCCACCTAGTGATGATTTTGAGGCTCGTCCTCTTAAAGAGTACAAAATCAAGTTCACAGTGATGAATGGCAAGAAGCCATTGACCCTTAACTACAAAACCTTTATTAAAACCATTGGTCTTGATTACATCAAAGGTACTTATGTGTCTCACCCCTCTCCTGAGGCTATGAAGGCTAAACTGGCCAAAATTGCAACTAAAGAGGTCATGGTTAACAGGACCCCTGTGCTGAAAATAGCATTTCCTGTAGCTTGGAGGATCCTATTCACCTTTGAGATTCATGTACTCGGTGGGAGTTACTTATCCACTAAACAGATTAATTATATTCAGTAGCTAATAGCCTATTGTCTCCTTACAAGGACAAGGGTTGAAATAGGAGATAACATTTACAATGATCTTGTAAACAGACTCACATACAAGTCTAGGCAGAAATACGTTTCTTATCCTAGATCTGTTTTGTGTGCTCTAGAAGTGTTCCTGGGTACTGAATATTCTCATGACAAAAAATTAGGAGTCTTCCTAACGTCCTGAGTAACTCAAATTTTACAAAGGACTCATCCAAAGTCACTAATATTGAATTGACGCCCTCAATGGTTGTTGTAAACAATCTTGAAACCTCAGTGTCTCTACTCCTTTTTTCTGGAAAGAAAAAGAAGAGGAAGTCTCAAACTGTGTTTCAGCCAAAACCAAAGACACAAGGCCCTAAGGCTTCAGGTTTACTGCCTCAAAAGAGGAAAAAGGCATTGACTAAAAAGTCCACCCCCTCAGCCACTGAAACACCACCCATTGAAAAGGTGCTAACTGAGGATTTTGATAAAACCCAATCAGTCTCCTTAGGCCCAACTAATCATCCCTAAGATACAGAGAGAAACATATAACTCGCTGTTAAGGGATCCTATTCTCCACTCGATGAGGGCACTTGTAAATCACAACCTTTGCCTAAGTGTAAAACTACTGATCCCAAAGACTCAAAGGGAAATGATCAGCCTGCTGATAAGGGATTACCTTCCACAGTTCTTAATGAGGGTACTTGTAAAATCAAGCCTTTATCTGAAGGCCACATGAGGACAAAGACTCGAAGAGATTTAAACCACTCGCTGATATAGAATCACAAACCCCCCTTGTTACTAATCTCTTAGGGATTGATGCTAGGTACCAGGTGGACCAGAACCAGTCCACTAGATTTGAGGTATCAGTCCCTGACCAACACCAAAGCAAGACTTTTTCTGAAAAGGAGCAGGATTTTGAACCCCTGAAGCTTACAACCATTGCTGATATCCAAGCCCTATTAGGAGCCACTGAGGATGAGCTGAATGAAGACAGTAATGATGATGTGTTTGGTATGTGCTTAATTACACATACCATTTACCTATAAAAACGTGCCTAGAATGACCAAAATATGCTAAAAATACATTGTATTTGTGTGTTTTGTGATTTATGATTGTGCAGGTAACGGATATTCACTAAAGGACAAAAATCAAGCCAAAACGGACAAAACCGAGCACGGGATTGGAAAAAGCGTAAAAAAGTCAAAGTCAAAAAGTCAAAGTCAAAGATGAAGCCGAATCTGAAGAAATCTTAAGTGGGCCAACCCGTACCCATTTAATGGGCCGGGTCAGCCCATTAAGCCTTGATTTATAAAACTTATAAGTTTTAAAAAGCCTTAAAACCTTAAGTCTATTAAAACCTTAAACCGGCCCAAACAAAAGCCCAAACCATATACCCTTAACCCATTTACACCGCAAGTCCCTAACACCTTACATCATTAGTCCTCAAGGACTAACGATGCAACAACTTATCAATTTCAGAACAAACAACCGTTACCCTGTATCCCAAAACAAATTTCCCACCAAG
>BQNB010120795.1:6957-20570 GCA_026074375.1 Tanacetum coccineum | reverse complement strand
TTAAAATAAGCTAAAATAAGATGTTCTAACATAACAAAAGTTTAGAAAAAGGATTCGTTAGCTAGAAAATCAAAACGGGTAATCAAAACGGGTCGTTTTTAGGGTTTTAACCAAAAACACATAGGTTTGAGGATTCAAGGCTTCAAACAAGAGTTTATATATGATCTTAAGAGTCTTATGAACATTCTAAAATAGATTATGAGTTTATTGAGCAATATTATAAGCTTACTTGAGCTAAAATGGGTCGAAATCAGGTTTTTGGGTTTGTACACCTAGAAACGACTTCAAGGGATTCTTTCTCTTGGTTCTTGGCTTCAATTCTGATCTTGGGGCTTCTCTTGATCTTTTACTACTGCTAAGGAATGGATAAAACTCCATTTGAGTGTGTGTGTTTAAGTTTGAAGGATGAAATGAAAGGGTGTGTATGTTTCGGCTTATATAGGGGTGAAACCAACTTGGTGCCCAAGTTTTCTTGGAGTAGTGGACAAGGTGTAGGTAGAGTGGTGACTAAGGAAGACTATAGGGTGAGTATGGAAGGCTAGGAAGGTAGCTTAGCAAGGTGGAAGGGTGTGGAGGTGGTTCATTTTACAAAGGGGTAACAAGGAGGTTTTGGAGTGCAAGTAGCTTACAAGGAGGTGATGGAGGTGCTTGTAAGGTGCTTGGGGTAGTAGTAGGTTAGTCATAGAGGTGCTTGAGGTGTTAGGGTGCTAGCCTAGGTTTAAAATGGGTCAAGATGAAAGAAAAAGGGTGACGGGTGGTTTAGGGTTTTAGGTTAAGGTTTTTAGTCTTTAAAACGTGTATTAAGGTTTAGGATTAGGGTAGTTAGGGTTTAGGATTAAGGTTTAGGGTTTAGTTTTAAGGTTTAGGATTTAGTTTTAAGGTTTAGGATTTAGTTTTAGGTTTAAAGTGAAATTAGGGTTTTAGGGTTTTATTTAGGGTTTAGAAGTCATGCATTAAGTGCTTGTACCTTGTTTTAAAGTGGTAGTAAGAAACTAAAGTAATTTAGGAGGTAAAATGGCCTAGTTTGGTTTTCTTGCATTATTGACTTGTACATTGGGCTTAAAAAGTTATAACTTGATTTAGGAGGGAAAAGATATTCAAATGTTGTGCATTGTAAACTTGTACACATGTTTGAAGGCTTGCACATTCATTTTATATGTATACATTACATATAATTAAGGTTTTGATATAAACGTTAACCTTTAATGCTTGTTTTGATAAAACGTTTTGAAAAGTACGTTAAATGGATAATGTACTTGGTAAAAATGATATTAAGATATAGACTTGACATATTAGGATGTTTACATGACATAAACATAGATATAGATGGCATTGGTCATTGGGTAGAGGTTTATGTAGCTCGTTACATTAGAGATGCAAGTTACGTTGCATAATGAATAAACATAAATTTCCTTGTAAAAAGGTGGTATATATATATATATAATAGATGGATATTACAGTGCATCTAATTTAATAGATGGATAATTACATTGATGAAAAATACGGGTTGTTATACATTATAGATTTAAACCGGGTTTATTAGGAAAAAGTGTATCCCTAGGTGTTGATATTTTAAATTGGGAGATGTTTGATGATGATTGGGGATTAGAATCTAAGGAAGTTTCTCCTCTAGGAAAAGAATTTAGTTTATTTGATAGGCCAAATGAAGTAGAGAGAGGCAAAATTCTAGAAGCACACCATTTAGAGCCTATTCTTCAACAATAAATTTCTTAACGTATGGCTCCTTCTCATCATGATGGTATGTACCATTACTATCACCCACATTTGAACTCAAGTGTAGGGGAACCCTCCCCTTTATCTGTAATATAAAGGTAGAGTCAGGCTCGTGACTCGAACAAAAATAAGCACTTCATGAGAGGCAACCCAATTTACTTTTCCCGCAAATTAAGAGTGTCATGTGTGTTTTAATTCTTTTCCATTTGTTTTATTATGTTTGAATTATCTTGTAATCATACTTTGTATTATCTTTAACCTCGTCTTAATTTCAATCAAATGTATTTTGCAAACAATAAGTGTAGGGGAATTTATCCGGATTTTGAGCCAAATTCAAACATGTTAAATGAATTGTTTAGATTAATTCGCGTCAGTATCGAGTTATATGATTGAATTGTTAAAACTCAGGTTTTATGCAACCATTTATACAGGAACTAACTTATGGAATCAAGTGCAGGAAAATTTTCATCAAAAACAAAAATTTTGTTTTCACAGACTGTGGAGACGGCGTCACGATTAACAAGTGACGCAATCACCACGACACCTGTGACGGGGTCACACCAACCCTGACGGCGTCAAACGCCGAGGTCTAAAAAACTCAAAGTTTTTAATTAGTTTTGAAAATAAAACTTGCATAACATTTAATATATGTATTTTTCTGTATAAACCTACAAAACCTAATGAGTTTAACAATTTTTTCATCATATCTATCGTGTCGAACCCTAAATTCACATTGTATATTGGTAAATCGCATATTTTATGCTTGGTATAGTTGTCTTTGTCTTTGATTACAGGTTATATTTGATGAGGAGAAGCTTGGAAGTTATTAGGAAGTCTCATTGGATGATTCTCGAAGGATGATTTAATCAGTTATCGCATGTTTCTTCTCCATTATTGAGCAAACCAGGGGAGTTCTAGTTTCTTTTCCTTGTTTTCTTTTCCTATTATTCGTTTTAACGGGTACTTCCAGAGAACATTGGGGACAATGTTCAAAATAAGTGTGGGGAGAAATAAGCCTTAGAAACTATTTCTTTATTTTTCATTTGATTTGTCTTTAAAAAGATAGGTAATATATCGAAACATAGCATAAAAGGGAGGTTTTTACCAAAAAATGATTTTGTTTACGACGCATACCAACGAAAACCGAGTATTACTAGCATCCCATGGATAGGAATTTATATGATTAGCACAATAACCCTCAAAATTCCACCCTAAAAATGTGAGGTTCGCCCTTAGATCTTTAGGAATTCGGGTACCTATCGTCGGTAACCCAAGATGATTTTATCTTTACCCGGTTCGAGTTAAGGAGTGAGCAGTCACATGTGTCTATTTCATTGTTACGGATGTGTACGTGTGGTCTTCGTCACCTTTTCTGGAATGTCTGGTGTTAGTAAAATTCACATGAGTGTACCGGTAGCATATTAAATTCTAGAACTTGTTTTTGTGATGCATTCTGAGACCGCATAGTAAGTATTAGGATTTGCTTGATAAGAGGCATTATGAATAACCCATGTTTTAAACCTGTAACTATTATGATGGTCACCTCGATTATATAACTATCCCACACCCTTGCCATGCACTCACCTTTAGTGCAGAATACCCTAGTACAACCCTCCAAGCCTATCCTTTTTCACGGTTCTCGTAATTTTTTGGTTAATCTGGACTATTAATGAAGAGCATTCACATCCTTACACTAATCGTTACACCCAAAAAAAAGCCTTAGCCTACCTTATATGTACTCACCTTTAGTACATTATTATTTTAACCCAAGTTAATTATTGAGTACACGGTTGCTAAGTCTTTATCCTTGTAAATACAGTTTTGGGATGATTGGGATTCATGGTAGTATTTATTTCACGGAAGAATGGGGAAGAAAAGTTAAGTCAATACCCCCATATGTTTGACAAATAATCTCCATGTTATTTTGATCCACCTCAATACGGGTCATTAGTTAGATTGTAAATTTAGAGCATGTAAAAGCTCAAGTGTAGGGGTATGTGTTATAAACCCCCATGTTGTATTATGTTACTTATAAAAAAATGAGAAAAGAAAAAGAAAGAGTTTGATGTAGAGTTGTGTAGAGTCTGTATATCTTCGTCCGAGTCTTGGCTTAGCAACCAAACCAAAGTGTATTCATGTAAATAATTAGCTAACCCTTCCACTCCAAATTCACCCAAAGCCACCCAAATGTATCCCATCCATTTCCATTTCCATTGTATGTTATCTTACACCTACACCCCATAACCCTTTAAAAGACCTCTTAGATAGTAATGAATAATACTTGCACCTAGTGGTGGAGGTTTGATCCTTTACCAAGCCTATGGTAATTTATATGCTATGACAGGTAATGAGTGTGATTTTCTGTTTCCCCTATATGTTATAATTTATTATACACCCGAGTGAAAGAGAGAATCCCAAACACTTATGTGAGATGCTAGTATATATTTTCCGTGCTTTTAATTATGAGGTCTAGAAAGTTGTGTTGTAGAATATGTTTAAAGAGTAGGTAAAATGACCCCTCATATCGTAGGATAAGCAAATCCCAAGTGTAGGGGTATTTGATAAGGTTTCATTGTATACACTTTTTCGGGGTCGTTTAACCCCCAAAATCGTGTGTTTATGCCCAAAATAGGGAGTTAATCGTTCCTTTTTAGGTATTTCTCATTTGGAAAACATTTGGATGAATTACATGTGACTTGGGCTCATTTGGAGAAGAAACAAACAAGACTACAGACCAACACCAAGACTCTTGAAGATTTGTGCTCACAGAGCCTGGAGACGGCGTCATAAGCTATACTAGACGCTGTCACAACTCATCAAGTGACGGTGTTACACACTTCAAGACGGCGTCAGCTCACACCGACTCGAACGCATATCTAGAAGATTTATTTTACGATGGCGTCACGACTAAAACGCGATGCGGTCGCGTCGATTTTCTTATATATACAAACCCAAATTTAGGGTTTTCAATGTGTAACTTTAGAATAAAAAGAGGGTACGAACCCTAGTTCGTTTAGCAGCTGTAGGAGACGATTTTAGGGCCTAAAAACCCTATTGTACTTCTTCTAATTCATGTTTTAATCAAGTAAGGTTTACTTAGTCATTCAATATGTCTATGTGTTGTTTAATCTATTGTTCTTGCTTTATCTTTAACATGCTTGGCTAAACCTATTATTGTGTTTATTTATGATTGTATGAAACCTAGAATGTAGATCTTAGTGATGTTGCTTCTTGTGATGGATGTGCATGTTAGGTCTTAGAAAACCAGCTTTCTATCAATAATCGATGTTGATATGTCTAGGGAAACGTGATTGTGTAGAAAGGATATCATCGGGTAACAGTCTTCATATTACCTTGCCCCCTAATATGGTTGATCCACTTTTAATGTAATTTACATGTACTTAGTAAACTCCTAGGGGCCGTGTAATAGTCTTCATACTACCTTGCATGTGCGTTGCTCTAGCGGCATACTAAGTAGACGGCGGGTTCGTGTAATTCATTCATGCTTTAGGAAATAGTTACACGGATCATCACAAGGGTGACAAGGCAACAACACTAGGAGAAGCAATCTAAGGAGTAATACATGATTAAATAGACACAATCTTTTATCTTATTGTTATTACCATAAGTTTAGATTATTATTAGTTTATTTAGCTAAAATCAACCCACCTCTTAATTTTATGATTTACTTGCTTTCTATAAAATACAAAAATAATCTTCCTTCAACCTTTAGAATTCTGTTAGACCGTGATCAAGCCTTCCCAACCTATTCCCCGAGTGAACGATAAACAACCCGAGTCTTGCCTATACTACACTACAACGGTTAGGTGCACTGCCTAAGGAGTTGTAAAACTTCTCGTGTAGAAGTCCTACGACAACCGCACATCAAAAATATAAAAACTCAAAAAGATTTTCCATTTTTTAGTATAGATTTTTATGACAAAGAAAATAGAAAAATATAAAACCAAGAAAAAGAAAATATAAAATCCAAAAATATGTTTTCATGACATGTCTTCTGGAATCGATAATATTTACGGCTTTAAAAATGTCATTTAATAATGACACGAAGCTATAAATAAAGTTCGAGCAGAAGTTCTAAGTGTTTTTCAAAACATGTCATTGTCTTGTAGTTATTTCAGACTACAACCCGGTTTTAAACCTTAAAGGCAACTATATCACCAAAAAGATAACTTGACCTCTCAACGGGAATTTAATTTCTCGAGCATGATCTATTTTATGATCATGTAAAGGCTCATGTATACTTTGCTACACAACCTGGGCTTTTTTTAAATAGGTTTACGTGTCAATGCATTTATTTTTCAAAATAAGAGAAATCTTATTTTTGTTGGTGTTGTATTTTAAAACAAATCAGTAATCTCAGTTTCTCATCAGAAAAAGATTTTCAAAGGTAATTCGACCACTCAAACAATGACCACAACTCTTTCAATAGAAAACGGATCATTATTTGAGGGGGGGAAAGTGTCATCAAATAATCTTTTCAAAATCTTTCAAAGAAAATCAAGGAATAAATGGAAAAGGTTTTTAGACAATAACGGATCAATATTTAAAGGGGAGTTAATTTAATTTAACTCAAATTGGGCTTTAGATGTTATTTGTTTAATCCTTTAGGGACTTGAATGAAAAATGTGAGACTTAGAATTTATCCTAGCAACTAGAGGGACTTGTGTTGTCAATGTCCTAAGTTACTTAAGGTATAGGATAAGTTATACTTTAAAATAAAAGAAATCTCAAACCACAGGGACTGAAGTTGCCACTTTGGCAAACTTAAAATCTGATCAACCTACTTTTGGCGAAACACACACATACACACACAAACATTTAACATATTTCATCTCCTCTCACTCGCATAATTCGCCTAACTCAAGAACAAGATGAAAACGTGTGTTTCAAGCTAAAAGGTAAACTACAAACTTGTTCCTAATCTTCTAAACATCAATCCTATAAAAGGAATTGGTTTAATTCACACTCTCTCGTTCGAAAACCATAATATTCAAAATTAGGGTTCATTGGATTGAAAATTATCTAGAGTCTAATTAACCATGGGGGTTTTGTTTGTTAGGGGATGAATAACACTCGTTTGAAATAGTTTATCATGGGGTTAACTCGCTTGTGATTTACATGTGATTTTGTGGGTGAAATTTGTGCGAAATATATATAAGTGTTTGATTAACCATGGGTTTGTGTTCCTATCTCTCTAATAGGATCAATTATGCCTTGGAACTCGTGTTCAAGAACTTAGGAAACACTTGGCTTGATATTTTTTGTTTCTAGACCTCAAAATATGAATTTTAGAGGGTGTTTGAATGTGTAGTTGTGTTATAATGTTCTTGTGTGGTATTATCTCCTCTAGGATAGTATAGAATGCACTTTAGAACCCTTGTTGCTCAATCTTGTGTTTTAGTCTCTTGTACTTCTCGAAATCAAATCAAATAGGCTCGAATGTTACTAATTCTTGATGAAAATTGATTAAACCATGATTTTCGTTTGTTTGTTGATGTTTGAATGATAAGAATTGTTAGAAGTTTGTCGTCAAGTTTTTGTGTTTGAAATCAGGCGAAATATGTTAGTCAAAAAAATCAAGCGAATTATGCACAAGTACTCAAAAATACACTGCATTTATGAAAAAGTTGAAAGGAAACTAATGGTCTAAACTGAGGCGATATGCATCTTATAAATCCAGCGATTTATGTATGTCAAAATCCAGCGATTTAGACCTGTAAACGAATACAGGCGATTTATGCATAGTAACAAATTCAGGCGATTTATGCATGTACCTTAAATCATGTGATTTATGTATAGTATTAAACCAGGATAAATATGCTCTCTTTTTATCATATTGGCTGTTTAACCTTTGATCTATGCCATGTTACTGCTGTTTTGACTTTAGTGGTCCACTGATCGTCTTTGACATATTAGTGGCTTTTGACCAATGACTATTGACATAGTAACCTTTCTCCAATATGTGTGTATAACTCTGCTAAGTTATTCACACATAATCACAAATGCATCCAAAACAAACATAACACAATGCTAAACAATCTGATAAGTGATATATGTATCTGTTTTATATAGTTTTTGTGTTTGAAATCAGGCGAAATATGTTAGTCAAAAAAATCAAGCGAATTATGCACAGTCTAAAATACAGCCGATTTATGCAATGTCTAAACTAGGCGATTTATGCATGCTTATAAAACCAGGCGATTTATGTATGGTTAAAAATTCAGGCGATTTATGCATGGTAACAAATACAGGCGATTTATGCATGGTAACAAATTCAGGCGATTTATGCATGTACCTTAAATCATGTGATTTATGTATAGTATTAAACCATGCTAAATATGCTCTCTTTTTATCATATTGGTTGTTTAACCTTTGATCTATGCCATGTTACTGTCTGTTCGACTTTAGTGGTCCACTAATCAGTCTGTTGACTATCTTAGTTGACTTTTGACCATTGACTATTGACCATAGTAGACTTTCTCAATATTGTGTGTTAACTCGTGCTTAATTTATTCAAACATAATCACAAATGCATCCAAAACAAACATAACAGCATGCTAAACAATCTAATAAGTGATATATGTATCTGTTTTATATATGAACTGTATTGGATAAATCTTATCAGAATCATAAATCAAGCAATCACTCAACAAGTTTCTCTTGACTAGGCTTTAGTCTCTAATAATGATCGAGTCACCATTGGATCATGCAATATGAGGATTGATCCAACAAAGACTCAAAAGGAAGCCACATATCAAGTCATTCTGGATACTCTCAAGCTCTCTCCTTGCTACAATGCAATTTTAATCACATCTGATGTACGTGAAATTTACATGCAGCAGTTTTGGTTTATTATCTCTAAAATCAAAGACACTTCACTATACCAGTTCAACCTTGATAACAAGAAGTTCAAAATTGGTGTAGAACTCTTTCGTAAAATTCTACTGAGATGTCTAAAAGTTCCTAATGCTGAGTTTGTTGCACCACCTCCACATGATGCAATTGTCACATTCATTAAATCACTAGGTTATAAAGGCTCTCTGGAATCTCTTTGTTTCCATCACCCGAGCCTATGGTCATCACAGCCTACGGTCAGTTGTATTGATGATTTAGACTTCTTTAAAGATTTTGAGAATGAATTTCCAGCCATTGTTTACAATGATGCTCTTACATCTAAATCAGATTTCTCAACTGAACCCACTTTATGCCCTCAACATATCGATGAATTTGATTTTAAAGATGAAACATCGTTGTCTAAACATGATGAAAAGGAACAAAACATTTTGTACTATAATGATCTATTCCCTTTTAACATAATTTATCCCGATGATCTAAAATCGGATAAAGGCAATGATGATAATAAAATCGATATGATACAATCTTCAAGGGGTAATGAAAATACGCAGGGGTCAAATAAACTTCTTGAGGAAAGTCACAATAAAATCAATAAAGTTTTCATTATAAAAAGTTTTGTCACAGAATTAAATGTGAATATCGTGGATTGGAATTATCTTGTCAACGGGATGCTATTCAATCTTGTTAAGAATTTGTATGTGCCATTTAGCATTTTGTTTGACCCTAAACGGTATTATAAGGATGGTGATTGTGCAAGAATATTGCAGAGGCCAAGGTACGTTTTCTTTACTTTGTTAAATCAAGGGAAAATTGGTCTCCAAGAACGGATACGGCATATTAGGTTAAAACCTATACGGCGTATCCACTGTTTTTACTTGTGTTGACTAAGTCAACAAATTCGCCCAATACGGCGTATCGAGTCTGGGTATAAAAGCCCAACTGATACGCCGGATTGAGTTTCACACACACACTTTTTAACTCTCACAAAATTTAATAGCGAAAAAAATTCTTGGAGATTCTAATCCTTTCCTCTGTGTTTATATCTATCCACCATAAGGTAAGGAACCCTAATTCGTCCTCATTTCCATTTGATTATCTAATTTCGATTTAGGGTTAGGGTTAGGATTTGGTTTTGAGAATTTGATGTTTTTGTCGTAGAATCCTTTTAATAGGCTTTCCCTTACTCTCTTAGAATTGTAACAAGTACAATTGTTTAATCGTAATGGGTCAAAATGGGTAGAAAAGGAAACCCCTTTTTGTTTTTAAATTACAGAGCAATATGGCGTATCCACAAACATGGATACGGCGTATTGACTAAATTTTACCCAATTTTAAAAACCTCAATACGAAGTATTCGGTAAAATGAATACGGCGTATTGATCTGAAAAAGATCATGCGTTTTCATTCCCATACGCCGTATTGATTTCTATCTATACGGCGTATTGACTAGACAGATCTTCATATGGCGTATCCATTTACGAATACACCGTATCCACCCTCAGAACAAAATGTTTAAAAATTTATAAACTTTGTATTGTTCTCGCTAATTTTGCAGATATGGCTCTTCCACCACGACATAAGAGGCACCAGTACCTTAGGTATGAGGGATTACAGTACACTGATCTAGATATAGCATATTTTGAGACGAGGTTGGCTAGGATATACAGGAGAGAGGTGCATAGGGTTCAGGTATTCGATTTTGGAGGATTACCGGATTGATAGCTGAGGGGTTGAGTACTAGGATGCTGATGGAGCACACGGATGCTCAGAGGCAGAGTGTGTTCACTAGCCGAGCCTAGAGGCGGCTATTTGAGATTAGAGGCATGTTAGTGCACGAGCTCATTTTGGAGTTCTTTAGTACATTTAGGCTTGGAGAGGATGTGCTTGATTTGGACACGGCTGGAGCTTTATAGTTTTAGTTGGGTGAAGTTAGGAGGCGTATGAGTTGGAGAGAGTTTATTTTGGCCTTAGGATTACATTCAGCAGAGGAGATGCAGACTGCTGGTTTTGGTTTATATTAGGCTGAGAGCGCGAGACGGATCCCCGACAAGGGGGATCTGAGTGCTTACTGGATCGGGATCTCGTCTGTGGGGGATTTTCTGGGTACACCCCCTCCTATACTCTTATCAGGGATCCTATGCTAAGGTTGTGCCATAAATTAATTGCTTGTAGCATTGCTGGGAGGAGTTAGGCACCTAAAAAGGTGACCGTGACTGATTTATTTTATCTGAGAAGGATGGACGTTGGCTCGGTCAACGTCCCTTATCTGTTGGCTAGGTACTTGAGATTATTTTCTTCTGGGAGGAAGCAGGGGGCGATGATTTCTAGAGGTCAGTTTGTTGCTCGTTTGGCTAAGCATTTTGGTTTGCATACTAGGGAGAGGCTCTAGGGGTTGACGGTGATTATGCGAGACCTCCTTGTTATAGATATGGCCGAGTTGGTGAGGCTGTAGATATGCGTAGAACTAGATGATACTTGGGCCTGGGTACCCACAGGACCTGCTAGACAGGAGGGTGATGCATGAAAAGTTGCTAAGGAGGCTTTGGTGGCACCGGGTGGTGGTGATGAGGATAAGGAGATGCCTTAGGCTGTGCCACCACTGCCTAGGACTCAGGGTGAGAGGATTGCCAAATTAAAGGAGGAGGTGCATGGTATGCGTGAGGCACTTTAGGTTCAGAGAGAGGTACCAGATAGCATGGCTCATGACTTTTCCAGGTTCACTACATGGACTGTCACTAGCCTTGCACGGTTGATGGACAGGGCCGGTGTGCCTTACACGAGATATACGGAGTCACCGGTTAAGTACCAGAGACCCACCAGACAGAGGACCGACGAGGCCAACACCTCCACAGCTCCCAACAGCCAGACCCATGATCCCTCTATCCCTTATCTTTTGATTTTATCCTCTGTACATTTATATTATTCGTATCATGTTGTACCTAAACTTAAAACTGCTTATCTTGTGATGTACATATTATGGTATGATGATTTTAACTTGTTTATGCATGATAGAACAAAGACTGGCAGTAAGTTCAGCACCATAGTTCATGAGTATGTTACGGAACCTGGCGCGCTATCCAAATCAAGAGCAGAATTAAGAAGAGAGTGATTTCAAGTGTGTGAAGGAAGCTGGAAAAAAGTCTAGGTTAAAGACTAGCTGAAAGAAAAGTTCTTCTCGGGAGACAACATGGATTGTTATTTATTTTTATCGAGTCTGTCTTCCCAGACATCAATACGGCGTATCCGCTCCATATCATACGACGTATTGAATGTCTGGACATTATTAGTCCTTTATTTTTATGAACTTTAAAACATTATTGTCAGTTCTGTCAATATGGCGTATTCATGCACATGATACGACGTATTCAACAGACTGACCCGTATTTAGTATTTAGTTTAGTTTAAATTAAGCGTAGGTACCGAGATAAGAATGCATGTTTTTCCGATATTTTGCACAGGACCTCGCTGAAAGCAAAGAAATCTACAAAGTTGGTGAAGTATCAATCATATGGAATCCTATGTGTGATTGTAGTCATGTTGGTATCCAGACGCATTTACAACACACATCCTTGCTCATAAACTCAACATGGAGAATCTACCAAGCAAAATATCAAGGGAGTTTCTCATTCTAATTCTTTAAATTCCAGTTTTTAATGTTTTATCTATACAACGAGGACGATGTATAATTCAAGTGGGGGGATGGGAATTAGAATGATACTTGTCTTATTTGTCACACTAAAATGCTTAAATTATGCTCAAATTTTAAAAAAAATTCAAGCATACTTTTGTGAAATTACTTGATATATAACCTGCACACAATAACCATTGTTAGATATTGTGAGGATTTAACCTTATCCGTTTCCAAATGTTTACCCAAATTTCACAAAAATATGAGTGTGTCGGTGATGTTGTAGACTTTAGAACTTGGCTTGGTATATCTATTCGAGACCACAATAATGAGTACTATGGATAAAGATGGAGTAGCTTTTTAAAATTGATAAAATTTTAAGATTACATGCAAAAAGCCTATACATGTTGTTTTATTAACTAACTACACTGGTTAGTTAACCCCCATATAAACCATTTGTTTACTCTCATCTTAAGAGTAAGATACCTCTAGAACAACCTGTAGAGCCAATCCTTTAGGAATTACACCAACTATTTGTTTCGTTACACCTTTATTATGTCCATTTATCAGTTGCTAGTTGCTTAAAGTGTAAAGTATGTATTTCCTGAGTCTTGTGTCAATTTTCTATCTTTGGTACGGTTGGGAAGAAATTTGCACATTGCAAATGGGAATGTATAAAGTAGTCAAAACTCATGTATTTTTGCTACCAACATAATTATTGGTACGTCCGAAGAATGAAGAATTACCAAAGGAATTATCAGGAGTTATTATGATAGTGAAGATGGTGAAATTACACCGAGTTTCGTAGTATAGTATAGTTTTGAAAAAAATTGAAAAAATTAGAAAAATTGCTACAACAAAAAAGAGAAGGAAAGTTTGATGATAATCGTTTCGCAAAAGCTTAGACCAAAGAAATTATATGAAGGATCGATTTTTCATTGATACGTCTTATAAGTTAACGATGTAGAGTATTGTATAAAGTGGTAAATATCGCCACTTGTCTTGTAAAAGTTTGTAAAGTATAGGATGATTAGGAAGTTGACCATTACGGGAACGCCAACTTAGGTTGTTGTTTTTTATCAATGATCAAGACGTTTGTAAATAGTTGTGTCTTTATGTTGGGATTAAAAGCTTCATAAGGCTGTTTGGAATTACTGCTACTCTTATCAAAGTTAGTGCTGCTCAAGAAGAAAGGTTTGTGTTACTACTGCTAGCAAAAAGATTGTGAAAAATACGCTAAGTAGTTAGTACTGCCAGTATAAACTTAGTACTACTAGTGTAACTTAGAACTGCTAGTAAAGTTAGTACTGCTAGAGTAAAGTTAGTACTGCTGGTGGAGAATGAAGAAAATATTCTAAGTATTTACTACCGCTTG
>BQNB010120794.1:5000-20570 GCA_026074375.1 Tanacetum coccineum | reverse complement strand
TGAAGTGCAACAAAATATCTATCTCGAGTTCTATTAGACTCCCCGAGAGTGCTATTAGTTTCCTCAAGAGTAGATTTGCACTCTTTCAGTTCTTAAGCGAGTGATGCGTTTGCTTTCTTTAATTGCTTTTGAATCTTTTTATTTTCATCAACATCAAGTTTTAAATTTGCAATTAAATTAGCAAGCGTAGCATGCTCATCGTCAACATTTTGTGTAACACCCCTAAAATTAGGTAGCAGCGAAATGGTAACAATGGGGTGCTATGTCAGAGTACAACAATCAAGATATAGGAAATGACCTTAAATGGACATTTTAAGATAAGATTTCATTCGATGCCATATCAAAATATCAGAGTTCATACATTAGATCCCATATGTTTTAAAAGTCATAAACATTTCCTCATTTCATACTACCAAACGGTGACTTAAGTTTTTATAGATAAAAGTTGCATCGAATTTAAATAAACACAGAATCGATCTTCATTGATATCCATCACGGCTCCCATCCAAGCATATACCTTAGGACCTAAAATTAAACATGCTAAAAGTCAACACAAAGGTTGAGTGAATCCATAGGTTTGTCGGTAAAAGAGTGGACCACAAGATTTAAGTAATAGTAGACCATGAATCATACTCAGTAGTCCAAAAACAGGTATTATTGCACTAAGCTCATGACACCGAACCTTAACACGTAATAAGTAATCGTAATATATACCCCACGCAGTAAAAAGGATGATGCCAAACAACCAACGTATTATTCAAATGTTAAATGCACCATGAGTCAACTTGTGACCCCAAAGAAAGGTGGGGATTGTCAGTCCCGATAGATCTATCCACAACACTCGCGCTTACTAATATAGCAACTCACGGTTCATGATAAAAGGGGACTTAGTGGCAAGGGTACTTAGGCAATAATATGATCACGAAATAGCATACAGTTTTAAAACACTTGTGTCCGTAGTAAAACAAGCATGTAATTCCACCCCGTAGAGTTTGTAAAACAAGTAGATAGAAATGGGGCTATGAACTCACCTCGAGTGAATGGTAATCAACAAGTATTCACAATAGAAAAATGCGTCACGAAGGAATCCGAATGCAACCTAATCCAATATAGGTCGTATAAGTACTAAACACTTTGATTATTTATAGGTCGTATAGCTCATCATACTATCGTTCGGGCTATCATAATTAAGAGGTCATGTAGTGATGTATGAGGAGCTAGGACACTTTAAATCGTAAATCTAACAACTCGTCGATACGCCACCCCGAAGAGGCCTCATTATGAAACTCCCTAGTAATATAGTACTTTGATTAACTAATACCACATATAATTCTATATAGCTACATCAACATCTAATCGTTTTAGTGAAATCATATTTATAAAGTAAAAACGTTTATAAGTATACTTTAGTAAAACTGGCATAACTTTATCATTTTTAGTCCGTTTCTTTCGTTTCTTACGTCCATGCCTTCGTATTAAGACGAGTTATCAAAATATAACATTTTCAAAATTTGAGTTTTTCTGATGAATAGTGATTTTACTGTTCATAACAGTTATACATTTATTTTTATAGATTTAGTTATCGTAAATGTCGTAACTTATTCATTTTAACTATGTTTTTAGCGTTTCTTTTGAGCACGTCTTCGTATTTAAAAGTTTTATCTATTTATTGATGTTTTAAAAGTATAAGTTTCTGTGGTGAATAGTAACTTTTATAAAAATAGTTTTATAAAAGTATATATTTAACGTAAACTTGAAATCGTCGTATCTTTTTCGTTATAAATTAGTTTTTCGAGTTTCTTATCATTTTGGAATCGTCATGAGACGTACTATTTCTATAAAATATAAAATCCATGTCCAAAAATTCGGACCAAAACAGCCCCTTATATATCTTTTGAGTTTATTTGTATAACTTTGTTTTTATATACTTTTTAACTACATAAATTACCACAAGTCTTCCAAGACTTATTATATACTTGTCTTACATATTATAAAGTTCATGATCCATATTTATATCCATATAACATGTGTACAAGTTCATAAAATCATGTTTACAAGAAAAATTCACTTTTACAAGTTAAACATATCCTAAGTGGTGATTTAACTATATAGAACTCATATATGCATAAAATGGTAAATGTAAAGACTTAAAGAGTTTTAGATAACCTTATGGTGATGTAATATGATAACCAACACAATCTAAACCCTTGTTTAGATCATAAACCCAAGCTTGCAAGATCTTGAAATCCTAAACCCTAATCTTCCATTTTCTTTGCTTCAACACTTGAAAATACTTAACCTAACCTTTAAACCATCTTAATAGGTCTTATATATGTTGTGTGCATGCTTGTATAAGTGGTAGAAAAATTTATATGAGTTGTGTATATTGAGGGTTTTGAGCCGTGAGCTAAGAGGGGGAAGGAGGAGAGCTTTTTATGTTTTACACCTTAAGAATGAGAAGTGTGTGTGTATTACCACTAGCAAAAGACTTAAATACCACAAGGACTAGTCAAAGAACACTTTGAGGGTTTCATGGAGGTCTTATGGTCTTTGGAACACAATGAGGGTCTTAAGGAAGATGTTTGGTCAATGTTGCTAGTCAAAACTAAGCCTTAATTTATGATATGTGTTCTTATGTCTCCTAAGATGGAAGTGATCCCATGAATTCAAGGATTGTGTTATCTAGATATTATTTTGATAGAAATGGCTAGTTATTACTTGAAGTTAAAATGTGTATGTTAAATGTAAAGTGTAGTTTTATTTATAAGTGATTAAAGTGTATACTTGAAATTTGATAAGTCTTGGATATTTCCTTTTTATGTGTGGCGTCCCAATTAACAACCATGGGTAAAGTTTTGTAAGCTTGAGCATTGAAAAATAATAATGGATATTTGTTGAAGCGTTGATTAATTTTTTGTGGTTCCGGGAATGCCTAAACGTAATTTATCGCGAAACGTAAACACTTTACGTAACCGATAAAAAAATAAATATAAAGAGTTAATTATTAATTTCGTAAAATAATATAACGTTTGCTTGATGAAAACTTTAATTTGTTTGGTGTCCGTTTACGTTAAATGTTGATTTTTAGCTTACGCGATTTAACTATGTAATAAGAATTAAAAGTAAACGCGTACTAGAAAAAAAATTAGTGAATTATATGACGTCGTCCATTGATCTAAAATACGAATTGTTACAAAAGAGTTGAGAGAGAAAGGAGAAAAAGAAATATTATAAATGAAATCAACCAACTTTTTCTAGGTGAAAAAGTTACTTATATACCCCAACACATTAAGTGACGTTCAAGATACTTGACTAGGACCCAGGCTCGGGTTTTGCTTGGGATCAAACTCGAAACATATACAATATTAGATTAACTATCGAGCCCGATTCCCGTTATTTTCCTATTACAACGTTAACTAATTGATTGACTGAGACTAACATACATAATGGACGGACTTCATGTTCGACTTAATATTTTGAGGCTAACATTTTTGAAATCTAAATTAAGCGTTTGAATGTGATAAAGGATGTTCTAAGGTTCGTTTTGATATAAGGTGGGCCTTGTAACTCCTAAAAACGAACGTTTTACGACCGAGTCAAGTTTGTTTATTTTTGGGGTAAAAAGTCAACTACAAAATTTCAATTAGATTTGGGGTACGATAATTTCATTTATTGTCAAGGAGAAAAGTTTAACATATACCCAATATTTAGTAAATATCCAATAAACCAATTATAGCCATTTATTTTTTAATCAAATTATAAAAAACCCACTTTTATAATTTTTATAAAAAATTAAATATCTCCCAAAACCGTTAATCGTTACACAAAACGAAACATGCCATCACGACGAGAATTGAATCATCTTTATATAGAGGGGCACTTCTATATATACTTTCGCCGAACTTTTTTTTCGAATTTTTTTTAGTTACGTATGAAAAATCACATGTGATTTGATTTTTTCAGACGTAACTAAAAAAAATTTGAAAAAAAGTTCGTCGAAAGTATATATAAGTGCCCCTCTACTAAAAGATAAAAAATATACTCGTCGCAATGGTGTCTTTTTTGTCGTTTGACGATTTACCGTTTGCAAGATATTTTTTTAAAAAAAGGTGAAAATTAGGTTTTTTTTAATTAAAAATGAGTGGTTATGATTTGTTCATTAGGTCTTTACTAGATTTTGGTTCTACATTGATCTCAACTCACCTTAAATTATCGTTTTCTATAATGTCTTTGTAAGGAAAACAAAAAAACTAAAAATATTGTTCGCCGAAAATTATGTTATAAAGTATTCGCCGTCGCAACGCGCAGATACCTTGCTAATAAGCAGTAAGTTGAAAAAAATGTATTATTAAGAGCCGCCTGATGTATTTGGTGGGGGAAAATTCCATTTGTAGCCCAAAACTTAACCTCAAAATGCAATTCTATCCCAAACAAAAAGTTTGGCCAAAAGTAACCCAGGGCAAATTGGTATCTGGGCAACTTGCGTGCAGAATTTGACACGTGGTAAAAAAGCACATATTTTTGGGGCAACCTATTGTATTTTTATGGGCAACTATCGTACTTCTGATCAAAAGGATAGGATTGCATTTTTTTTTTCTTTTCTACAAATGGAATTAGCCCTATTTGGTGTGGGGTTTGAGTGTAACACAAATGAATAAGTTACGATTACATCATCAACTTCGCTTTAAAAGAAAACTTGGTGATAAAAGCAAGGACCTTACAAGTACAAAAAGAAACTACAAGGACAAAAAGAAACCTTACTAGTCGGTCAAATTGTAGTATATAAACATATCTCCTCTACTTTTTAACCTCATCAAAATTTCAATCGGATATCTCTCAAGCCGCGTAATAAAGAAAGCTCACAACCGGTAAGTAAACCTTTTATTATTTTCTTGTAGTTAATTAATTATTGATTGTTGATTACATAATAGATGTTTGCTTTAAAATTAATCAATTCTATATATTCGATTTATTTGATTATATGGAATTGCGCTTGTGTTTATTTGTATGCTAACATAATAGCGGGTTTTATTATTATTCTACCAACATAATAGGCTGTCTTAACTACTAAATATGTTCTTGGCTTGTGTTCTATTATGATTTGATAGGTAACATTATAGGTTGTTTAAATATATTTGAACTACTAAATATGTTCTGGGCTTGTGTTCTATTATGATTTGATAGGTAACTGTTTAAATATCTAACCATTTAGTAGTTTCAGTATCATCATCATAATTAGTGAAACATATTTTTAAAGTCTCATTATGTTTTGACATGAAAAATAAGCGTTTTAGAAGCTTTAATATACAGAAATTGTTGAATTGACCTTTATGTAAAGCTTGTTGCTCTATTAGTTTTTAATTGATGGGTTATGTTTCTTAAGCTAAATTAGACAAATCTTAAGCTATAGTTTTGATGATGACTTTAATGTAAAGTTTGCTGCTTTAGGGGGTTCACAAAATGTTTTTTAAAGGGCTGTTTGTTTCGGCTTATGCATAATTGCCCTATTTCTTCTTGGCTTTTATTGAGGGGTGTCTTGGGGACCTTATATAAGTTTATCATATCATAATAAACTTACTAAGCCCTCAAGTCTCAATATAAGCCAGAAAATTGGGCTTATGAAAGGCTTATATTTCATAAGCCCCAGGTTTTCTAGCTTATGGCTTATATAAGGTTTTATACAAACATATTAAACTTTATATAAACCAATATGTCTCTTAAATAAGTCGGTAATATTTGAGTTAAATAACTTATTATTTAATAATAATAGTAATTTTATATTATTATTATTATTATTTTATTTTTCGTTTTCGTCTTTATATCACCAAGACTTACTCTTAATAATATTTTTTATTATTATAATATTTATATTTTATTAATTATTATTTCGTTTTCGTCACTGGGAACCACACCCTTCAATCCCTACTAACACCTGTATATTCTATTTTCTTTTACCATAAACCCTAACCACCCCTTAGTACGAACCATTTCCCACCATCATAAACCCTAAAAAAAATGCTGAGCAACAAATCATTTGACTGGAACACCTCGAATCTTCCAAGGGGTGCACTCCCCATTAGAAAAACCCCTAATCATGAGGCTGAGTATAAAATTTATGCAAACACTAATCAAAACTGGGTCGTTGATATGTATTACAAATTAAGTGGGGAGAGATATGGGGAACATACCTTTAGAGAGTTTATTTTTCTATTAATTAATGAGATAAAGCGTGGAAGGAGGCACGGCTATGTGTGCCTCTGGCTTTACCCTCATGAGGGAGATTTTTTAGAGAATGATAAGAAGTATATCGCTATTTTCATTCGTAAGAGGGATATTTATGTTGTTGGGCTCCTACATTGGGATGGTACGATATATGAGGTCGGGCGAAACACTGAATCAGGAAGGTATTTCTACGACTCTACGGTAACGGGTTTTGGCCAACAGTACAGCCAGCTTTTTGACGATAGCTATGGAAACTTGGAAGGGATTTGGGTTGGGTTTCATCAGTTAAATAAAGTAATACTAAAAGTAATTGTTGAAATGAACCCATTAAAATGGGCTTGGAGTATCGGGATATTTGCTCTCACTTTTTCCGAATCAGTCAGATTCATTTGGTTTGAAGAGGAAATTAGACGTTTAATGGAGCAAGAGTGGAACCTTCCTATGACCGATAGGCTTTATTACATGTCGGAGTTACCGACACTATGGCTAGTTATTTCAAATTGCGCCCGTAGAACCCTTAGATGGAATGAGCCTAATGAACCCCAACCCGTGGAAGAAAGTATACCCCCATCGGAGTTTCAAACTTGCAATTGAATGTAAGATATGCAAACGACTCCTTGCATATTCGATCATGGGAGTACGGTCTTAGAGGGGATTATTACCGACTATGAGTTATGTGCGTGGAGGCGGTGTAGGCCTCGGATACGGTAATGGCGAAGGCGCGTATTTTCATCAACTTCCTTGATAGTGGCGGGATCGTCTAGTTGTGTCACTTAATTTAATAGTATTAGTGGCGGGATCGACTTCCTTATTGAGTTTTTTTTTGTTTATTTTAACTATATTTTTTTTCGGTGTCTATTTGAAAAACATCATCAAAGTGGAATTAAATTTGTTTTTAAAGCCTTTATCTTTTATGGAGTCTTTTTTTCTTGTTTCACAGGATTAAGGGGAAAGATTGAATGATAATAAGAATGTTGATGAAAAGGGATTAACAGAAACTTATGCATAGTATAAATATATAATTAATGAATTCTCTACCTAGCTAAGATACAAATTGATCTTCTTTATGTTGAGCAGCTAAAGTACGTTAGAATAAGCAGCAGGGCCGTCCCGTTGTTTTTGGAGGCCCCATGCGAAAACTATAATGCGTTGAAAATTACAATGCATGACTCGAAAATGAGAACTTTTTGCATATGTAAAGTTGTCTATGTGTAAGTCTAAGCAATACTAAAATTAAAAGTGATATAAATTTATCACATTGAAAATATGAACCACTTTTTAAACCTTTTGTGAAGCACATAAAAAAATCCAGTGATTTTAAACATATGTGGCTTTCGATAATGTTTTCTTAAATATTGGGTTGAAACTGTCATTTTTAAAAGCTTTATACACTAGCTAAAAAACTAAATAAGTAAAATAAAAATGGCAAAACTCGAAACTACAAGGTGTAGAAGTGTAAATAACACAACATGTCATCTTCTTTACCCGAGCCTGATCTCTATATCCCCTGCTTTCGAAAAATTATGTAAATCACATAAACTAATTAATTTTGTTGTTACACTTTGTATGAATTAAAATATCTTAACCACGTTCCAATAAGTTTCATGCTAAACATCGAAAGGAACGAGCATAACTATGGTGCCCCAAATGAATCTGACTGATTCGAAAAAAGTGAGAGCAAATATCCCGATACTCCAAGCCCATTTTAAAGGGTTCATTTCAACAATTACTTTTAGTATGGCTTTATTTAACTGATGAAACCCAACCTAAATCCCTTCTAAGTTTCCATAGCTATCGTCAAAAAGCTGGCTGTACTGTTGGCCAAAACCCGTTACCGTAGAGTCGTAGAAATACCTTCCTGATTCGGTGTTTCGCCCGACCTCATATATCGTACCATCCCAATGTAGGAGCCCAACAACGTAAATATCCCTCTTACGAATGAAAATAGCGATATACTTCTTATCATTCTCTAAAAAATCTCCTTTGTGAGGGTAAAGCCAGAGGCACACATAGCCGTGCCTCCTTCCACGCTTTATCTCATTAATTAATAGAAAAATAAACTCTCTAAAGGTCTGTTCCACATATCGCCCAGGGACAATCCACTAGTTAGTGTAGAAGTCCTTGGGTATGATAAAAGGAGAAAAAGTGAGAATAAGGGAAATAGTGCCGACTGAGATGGAGCTAGTACTGGAACAAACCCAACAAGGTACTAATCATGAAGTCTCGGTATGCACTGAAGGGGTTGAAGAATTAAAAATAATTGTACTGATAAAGGGTGTAAAGAAAGAATCCCTCCATACACTTAGGCAAAAACCGAGTCAATTTATATGCTGTCAGAATCACTATGATGATTGCTGACATTGAAGACTGACAGCCACTCAAAATCACTCAAAAGATTTTTGTTTCATTTTTCACAGAGACTAAACATGTTATCTATGAACCTTCTCACTCCGAGTTGGTCAGTATTGAAAAGGTGGCAGTCAGCTCCAGCCTCCGATCACTAAACCAAAATGCACTATTGAGTCTAGAGCCAAGAGATCATCATAAATCTCACTAGGACACTATTTCAATGTACTTTTCTTTCATACACTGTGAAAACAAGGAATATTTCTTAAGAGTCCTACGCATTATCCTTGTAATTTTGCCAGAACATCCGAGTGGTGCTTTCGTATTCACAATGAAGATGGAAATCTTACTCGAGCCAACATCAAACAAGCTCTTGGTAGGTGACTTGTGAGATCCTTAATGGATCAAACTTGTGTCAATTGGAAAGAAATGATGGTGCGATTCTATAAGAATCAAACTTGTTCCAGTATACGAATTGACGATTGATGAATTTTGATAAACGCTTAAAACTCTCGATTTGTTACAAAAACACTTTTACAAGTGACACATCGATTGATTTTCAAAATCAATTTTCTCTTCAATCGGTGAGACATTAACTTACTGGTTCACTCTTATCGTGTTGTCTGCTTTTAGACATTTCAGTAATTAGAACAAGCTGATTACGATGAATCTAACATATATGTGTTAGAAAGATTCAATACTGCAAGCTGGAAATCCTGTCAAGGAGATTCTTCTTAAATTGAATCTACCTGATCACAGGTCGATCCTCACGGATTCAAAGGTTACTCCAACCAAACACGGGTGAATGACAAAGCCATATTCATCCCCCAACTTTATTGCTAACTGTTTTATTACAGGTTCATATAAAGATGGAGATGGAGTCATCCTATTCCTGCAAAGTCAAGTTCCTAGCCGCATGCTCATACTCAAGACCCAAAGTCGTTATAACATCAAGAAAGATTGACCTAAAGCTTTCGCAAACTCTGAGATCAACCTCTTCTTCAGTATGTCTGAGTGTTGAAGTTTGTATTGATGAAGAAGTTCGAATATAAATCAAGCTTTCAAGATTGCAACAAGTATGAGCATGTCGGTCCGTAAGACACAAGTTCACAAGACGACAAAATTCACAAGATGATGATTAGAGATCGCATTTGGCTGATGATCTCAAGAAAGCTCAAAATCACATCCAAAGACATAGTTAAAGAAACAAGCCAAGACTTAAAGATTGATTCACTACATCAAAGTACAGGATATCAAATAAAGAATCAAAGACTACGAGCTGAACACAAGGACAATCAGAAGATTGTTGAGCTCATGATTAGTGTTTTTTGGGGTGACCTCCCTTAGGGGGAGATTGTTAGATATTAGAAAAAGACTCGGTTACCCCGTGTATTTTACCGTTTATTATAGCTCATAGTTTAACGTTTAATGTGTAACATTAGGTAATGGGCCGGGTATTTAAGCCCACATGTAAGCCCATTAGTAAGGCCCTTTGGCCGGTTTTGTAAGACATATATAAAGCCTCTTCCATCTTATGGAAGAGGTGGTTAGTCATTTTATACACACACACTTTCTCTCTCTAGAGGAGTGTGCATTTTCTTTGTTTCTCTCACTAGAATTCGGCTAATCCACTATTCATTCGATTGTGTTATGATATCTAATATCCTACAGTCATTGATTAAATCTTCATAATCGAAGTGTTCTGTCTAGTTGTTCATTCTCAATTACATTAGTGTCAATTGATTATTTCTCTCTTGTAACATGGCAGACCTTAGATAATTGGTTATGCGTTGATCATACAATTCTTGTTTTCTATCGTGGTATATGATATTTGTGCCTCACTTTAAAATCTAAGAATATCTATTTCCTATATAGGCATCTTAAATCCAAACAATTAAACTTTGTTATATTTAGTATATATTATTTATATTACATAACAAATAAATATAACAAAAATATAGAATGATAAATGAAAGAGACTATACCTAGAGATAAGTTACGGATATATGCAGAAACAATTAATGTTTTACAATATAAATAGAAAGATGTTTATTTTAGGATATGACAATACAATTTTATGATATACTTGATAAAACTTTGGGCCTTAGACTTAACATATATGTTTAATTTTTTGTGCCCCTTAAAAGGATGGGCCTGTTCCATTGCTCATTCTGAACACCCTTGTATTCGGGCCTGTGCACAAAGAAACATAAAAGAAATAAAATTATCGATATATAAGAAAAACCCCCAAAACAAAAACAAAGATCCCTAACTACTCAAACCCATAATCAAAATTTAAAATCAAACCCATTTAATAAAACCGCCAAATATTAATGCTACAACGAATTTGTTAGAAAAATGATTTTCGATATTAGTTTTAACATCATACCCGGGATTATAAAATTCATGTACATCTCGTTTTAACACACCTCGAGTTCCTAATCACCTGATACTGCCACTGAATGGATAATCTTGAAAAAAAAACTGTTAAACAGATTTGTGAATAGTACATGATTGTGTGTGTGTTTTTATAGAGATAAATTTATGGTTGTGTTTTTAGAGAGAGAAAGATGTGAAGTGAGTTTGGGAAGAATCCAAAATATTGCATAGAAGGATAAGAGATTGGTTGATTGGTGGGAGAATACATGATATCTTATTTGGTGAGTGATATGGGGGAGAAAGCTTAGTGCGTGCGAGGAGAAGATAGTAGGGAAATCTGAGTAAGGCGCGTGAGTAGAGGGAAGTATATAAATCGAATGGGTCGGGTAAGTGCGGGTCGGGGTATCCCTTTTTTTGTGAGAGGAGTCGGTTCGTTGCCGGTCAAGAGCAATTTAATTTTGACTGAGCGTGTAACACCCCACCCGAGAACGGGTCAAATGTCACACTTATGGCATCAATAAATGCAAGCAGAAGACTTACTAATACAATGGTTTGGCAAAATTTCCAAACAAATATTAAATTCGAAATCCCTTAGATAAACAAATTCTAGTATAGATCTGGTATGCTAGTTCCTCAAGATAATATGAGCTCCCATGCACTCTTCACAGATTAGTCGACTAAAAGATCGAAAACAATGAATACCAAAATAAAACTTTATGAATAAAATTGGAAGTGCGTCAAATAACACAAAAGCCGATGTAACAAACTGTGCTTGCAAACTTACAAAATAATAATATAAGCTTGCATGCAACAAATTGTTCGCATCGAATTTTAAGGAATTCAACATGCCTAGTTTTAATCGTATCTTCCCCTCTTTATTTATAGCCAGCTCCCACAAGCTACCTTCCTTCTCAAAGCGATGTGGGATGCTCAAAAGTTACATATATATGAGTTATACCGGCTGTTATGCGATGAAAGGTGCTCAATCCGCACCCATGATGTTTATGTAAAACATATATGCGTGTCTAATGTATATTATCGAAGGCCCCGTTAGTTGGAGGTTTACTAGCTCAAAGAGTTATTCGAAGCTCTCTTTTTTCTAAAAATGAGTGATCATGCATTGGGAATGGATGGTACTTATACTTCACGAGTTAATTATGGAATGGTTGAAGACTTGGAGTTATGAGTTATGTTGGTCGTGGAGAGGTGTTGAAGGCGGGTTTACTTATCAAGGTTTGTGTGGCAACGGGTGGTCGTGATACGTAGCTAAGGTTTGTTTAAGTTTGCATATGTTGGTGAGGTTTAACTAATATGAAGTTTATTTATGATAATTAAGCAATGCTAATTTTATTTTGTAATATATTCTCAAGTCCCAACTTTCCCCATATGGCTATGGAATATATTTGCAACACAGCTAGTTCTCGTCTCAATAAAATACTTCACGATTGTTCAAGAGCACGTTATGGGCTATATGGAAATGGAGGAATAAGTTGGTTAACGCAATGGTTTTGGTCTGACGCCTATCTATAAAGGATGAGGATATTTTCCCTTAAATCTGACGCCTATCTAAGAATTGGAATTCCGTTCGTTTTCGTCATGGTTCTGGTCTATGGGATAGATGGAATTCTAGGCCCTTCGATCTTCTTTCGTGTTTTGTATTTTAGAGTTTTGTTTTGTTTTCATTATGCCCTTGGTTTTCTTGTTGTGTATGTTTGTAGTTGTTTGGTCTTCGCCTTCAAGTCATTGTTAATAAATGGGATTTAGACGTACAATAGCAACGTACTTTCGATTTTGTTCCATCTTGGTACGTGAACTTTTTTTTGTTCCACTCAATGTAACGAACTTTCATGTTTTGTGTTACTTTGCACCAACTTGGATAGGCAACCGGATAAAAAGTTTGATTACCGGCTAATAGTCTACGTGGCACGTGAACTTTTTTTCTAATGTTCCGTTTTGGTACGTGAACTTTTTCTAATGTTCCGTTTTAGTACGTGAACTTTTTTTCTATAAAAATGTTTAATACTTTGTTTAAATTTTTTTTCAAAATTAAAATTTTTTTAGAAATTAAAATTTTTTATTTTTTTCAAAATTAAATTTTTTTTCGAAATTAATTTTTTTTTTAAAAGTTAAAAAAAAAAAATTTAAAAATTTTGGTTAAAATTTTTTTAAATTTTTTTTCAAAATTAAATTTTTTTTCGTAATTAAATTTTTTTTCGAAATTAATTTTTTTTAAAAATTAAAAATTTAAAAAAAAAAATTTGGTTAAAATTTTTTTAAATTTTTTTTCAAAATTAAAATTTTTTTAGAAATTAAAATTTTTTATTTTTTTCAAAATTAAATTTTTTTTTCGAAATTTAAATTATTTAAAAAAAAGGTTTTTGGTTAAAAAAAATTTAGAATTTTTTTCAAAATTAATTTTTTTTTCGAAATTAAATTTTGGTTAAAATTTTTTTAAAATTTTTTTCAAAATTAAAATTTTTTATTTTTTTCAAAATTAAATTTTTTTTCGAAATTAATTTTTTTTTTAAAAATTTAAAAAAAATTTTGGTTAAAATTTTTTTAAATTTTTTTTCAAAATTAAATTTTTTTTCGTAATTAAATTTTTTTTCGAAATTAAATTTTTTTTTAAAAATTTGGATAAAATTTGTTTCAAAATTAATTTTTTTTTCGAAATTTTTTTTTTTTTCAAAATTAAATTACGTATAAAATTAATTAGAAAACAAAAATAAACAACCGTTAGTATAAAGGACTAACGGTGCAAACGTTCGTTGGCTAAAAAGCCTAACGTTGCAAACGGTCGTTAAGTGGACCAAAAATGTAGCTCATCCGGTCAAGCCATCGTCTTCTTTCTTGTAACAGTTTCATAGATAAACTTCTTTATTTTAATTGATTTTATAATAACTACACATATTAAGTTCTTGACGTTAGTAAGCATGCGTACCGAGTCGGTTATAACTTTTAAACTTTATAACCAACACGTTCATGACCTACATCTTCGATTTATTAGTAATGGTTATAATTGCTATTAATGCTACGATAGTAGGATATATAAGCATTACTTAATATAATTCATAACATGGAGTACGCATTATTCTGTATCAAGATGATGATGGTTCAAGAGAATTACTTCAAGGCCAGAACAAAAATAGTTTGAGATGGGAAACAAACACATGTACGATACGAACATCCATGCACTCTAACACGAACACTAGAATTCAAAGTAACGCGATCGAAACCCATTACGTACCCGCAGGTATACGAAATATGAACCCAAAACTCGGTTTAGTGACCCACTATAAAACCGGCGATAAACGAAGAAGAACCTTTTACCCGAACACGACCCGATCAAATTTTAACCGAGCAAGAACTCCAACTCACAGGATGTCAACGAGAACCCAACATTAGTTATGTGTTTTTTTTCTTTTTTTGTATTCGATCTAGGAACTACTAGCGAACGATGTGTTGTAGTTTAGGGTTATTAATGTTGTGAGCTGAAAAGAATGGAAGGAGCCTATGTGAATGTGCAATATAAGGACATGATTGAAACTAACTCTTCGAAAAAACGAAACTCTTGGAGGCAAAGTTTTGAAGAATTCATGTTTGACCCAAAAATGCACGAATACTATAACCCATCTTTGAATTTTAAATTAATTATTATATTAGTCTAAAACATTTTACTCATAAGTTCTTATATACTTTGCAACATTGATTATTCGCTAGTATAATATTGGTATCGGGTATTATAATTCTTCCCCTTTAAAAAGAAATTTTCGACCTCGAAACTAAAGTCGAATCTAAATAAAAAACGTATCAAATCGCGATAATAAATGTGGATAGTGAGTCCGCGTCATTTCTTTGTTTTTCCCAAGTAGCCTCACTCTCGGAATGATTCTTTCGAAGAACTCTAACAAAACGGAAGGTTTTATTTCTGATGTTGTAACAACCCGAGTTTCAGGTCAACTTCTATCCCGAGCTACGACGATTATTTTCTTTATATGTAACTAGTTATAGTCGTTTATGTTAAATAAGGTTTGATGAAAATTTCCATTTATAAGGGTAATTTCATTCCGTGATTTAGTTTCTATTTGTTTTTAGTATTTAAGAAAGTTAGGAAAGTTTATTTTACTGCTCCGAGAGCATAAATATGTCATTTTTGTATTTTTCGACATTTCTTCGAGTTTTTGTAAAAACCGTGTTTAAAGGTCGTGCTTTGCGAGGTTTAACGTTTTAATAAATGTTTTAAAGTAAAATTAGTGGGACGGATTTAAATAATTTTTTTATTAATATTTTTAAAACTTAAAACCCCCCGTTATGGGGGGGGGGGGGGGGGTGTTACCCGAGTTGTTGGCCAATTTTAAATAAAAGAAAAAGGACTTTGTACTAGTTTTGAAGAACTATTGAGAAGGAAGGGTTAAAAGTGCCAAATTTCCAAAGTTTCTTCCTATAAAAAGGAGTATACACATACATATTTACCTTTTATGAAAAATTTTCTTCTTCCCTTATCCTCCCTAGCTCACGACCGGCCACCAACACACACCCCATTTCTGATCAATTTTCCGACATGCAATACAACCAATTTATACCATCTTAATCTTTGTTTCAAGAGCGACAAATCCTACTAAA
>BQNB010120793.1:0-20571 GCA_026074375.1 Tanacetum coccineum | reverse complement strand
GAGTGCAAATCCCATATCCATGTGTGCTTTCCTTGCTCTGACGTGTACTAATCTTAAGAGTGAGCTAATGAGGTCCTTGATTTGACTGAATTGACCTTGCCATTGTGTTTAGGAGCTCTTGAATTGACGTAATCACCCTTCAATTTTAAATTACCCCTTGATTTACCCTGGTAACTAAACGAGGACGATAGATGAATAGTGAATTGTTCTTTGCGCCTAAATTTTAACTGAAAGGGTTAATTCAGTTGTAACTTTGGGAATATTGCAAATATGGCCCTTGTGTTGTTTTATAAATGGTGTAGTGTAAAACAAATCTTTAAAAATGACAGGAATGACCCTTGTAGTTTATAGGAAAGGTAAATGGACTAATATAATGGGCTTATGGATCCGGGTGAGGCCCATTTAGGCTTAGGGACCATTTATGGACTTTTCTGAAAGTTGAGGGCCTTAAATGGAATATTTTGGGTCTTGTTGACTTTTGTTGACCAAGATTGACTGGAGTTGACTGTAGATTTGACTTTTTCTGGCTTTGGCTTCCGGCTTTTGTACACTCTTCTGTTCTCGTGTTCGTGTTTGCTTATTTTTGATGGTTTTCTTGTGATTTCTGATATATCCGTACCTGCACACACAGAACACAAATACAAGCATATTTTTGCCATTTTTGGTCTGTTTTGGGTTTAATTGGGCTATTTTAAGCATAAATGGATATGTGTATTTTACACTTATCAAATATACAGAAAATTAGTTGTTTAAGTTGATGATGAAATGTGTAGAACGGTCGTTCAAAGTATATTTATCAGCTTTAAAATAATATCGTCTAAAGTGTACTTGATAATGTAGAAATAAGAGTCATTATAAGGAATAGAGGAAACAAATCCATTCATTTAGCTGTGTATGAGAAACGTCAAGACTATTTAAAGGGAGATTCAATTACAACTTATATGCCAAGGACAGTCACATCATACATATTTGTGTTTGGTACATAGTTGCACTCTAATGGGGAATCACAAGCACAACTAAAGGGGATTGAAGTAGTTGTGTAGTTCCCGCTATCTGTTGGAGTTTTAGCTGCCAATAGAGCAGTGTCGTACAAATCTGCATAAAGGTAACTGAACATTCTTTTGCAGTTAGAATCATTGCTTTTATATTCACTATTTAAAATTCAGCTCTTCGTTACAATGTCAAAACTCAGTGTAACATTCACGTCACATGTGAACCTATAATTTTCATACAATATATAAACATGTTTCTTTTTTCTGTGATTATTAGTTTATATCGATTTTGGTTTCCTATTATGCTATGCGCATTTTGAAGTAATGGGTCTAAAACATTTAAGTGTTATTATTTCTTAATTTGTTAGTCACTTATGAGATTGGTACGTTTAGTTTATTGATTATTGAAATGACTTTGTAGTTGCTTGAAACATAATGAATTCATGAGATTAGTAATCTTTCTTGCTAGCCTTCGAACAAATCCGTAAGTTCTGTTTATCACATTTCTAGATGTAATTTACTGTTTTTCAAACCTATAGCAATGTAAAAGAAATTTGTTACTTGAAAATTCTTTGGATCACGAAGCATACATGCGGGTAGTTTGGGCCATTAGTATGAGATTTTCTATTGGAACAACCGCAAGAAGCATTTCATGTGTCTATTTTTTTCAAGTTTTTATATTTTATGCATATGAATTCAGGGTTCAAAACACACATCGGCGGATGAAAAATTGATCTCTAAGAACTTTACTGCAGAGAGGTGATTCTATCAGCACAAAACTGTATGCAATTCTAATCTGAGCTATTATGGCCCGACATATCTTTTCTTACAAAAATGAAGATTTCATCAATGGCCAGGTTTGTTGTTGAATATGTCCTATAAAGCCTAGACACATACAATTCTGTTTAAAAGGCCTTCTGACATTATATACTACTTATTCATGTGGATCTGTTATCTTTCATAGAGATCGATAATCATGCATTGGCTAATAGGGCCTTTATACCTGGTAGAAACCTGCATCTTGAACACTATTGGAGTGCGTCTCAAGTCATGGATCATGGGCCACGTGGATCAGTGCATATGACAAGTAAATTTATCATTTTTCATATCTGTTCTAATTAGTTTTTTTGTTAACATTTATTTATTTTTTTGTTTTCTATTGCTTTTCTTTTACAGTATCAAGATGTAGGGAACTCACCATTGACGATAACCAAGTAAAGCCTGAATATCAACATCAATATAATGCAACCCGTATTCATGGCAGATCAGTATGCACATGAACAGACAAGCTCAAGTATGTCGGGATTAAAATTTTCATTTTTTTCGTGATACATGTACGTTAGCTCATATATTTATAAATGCATGATTCTGTTCAAGTTTCTTAAGGATGTGAGAATTGGGCGAGGGAATTTGCTAACGAACGTGTGCATCATGGTCCAGTAGATGATCAGTGGGTCAACGAATTTCACAAGTTTCCTTCTCTTTAAGGACCTTTACACAATGAACCATGCAGCAGGCCTTGAGGAGTAAAGGTCTCACTAGCAGTGGGTTATAAAGGATGTCGATTTAGTTCATCATCTTATTGTGCGAAGTATTTTTAATAAGAGTGTGCAGAACTCGATATATACCCGAACCGAACTGTCATTTGTCATAGGTCATTTCCCGTTGCTTTCATAACACAACAGTTTAGGCAAGAGAATGCACTTAAAGTACTAGCCCTAAGTTCTTGCACACTTTTGGTTCCTCCTATAGTCTCCAATTTTTGGCTCGGTTTTGTAGGCACAATCCTAATTTGTTTTCATACTAGCTAGCTGATTATGGCTTGAATTATTTTTTCAAAATTAGCTTTTAAGTTTGTAAAATTGATACTGTTGTATTTAAATATCATAATTGAAGTCTTCCCACTTTTAGACACTACTTTAGATATTTTATCTTACATGTCATAATTTGCTTAATATGAAAGCAGTTTTGAAGTCAAGAAAAAGTTGAAACAAAAAATATGCAACATGGTGCTGTTATGTTGCTTGAAAAAATAATAGTGTTGCAATTTTTGTGATATGAACTAAAGTAGTTTCAGTAGTTGTATTAAATAAGAACCCTCATGATCTTTGAACTATTGAGTTACATGCATTTTATTTTCATCTTAATAATAGAGTTGATGTTGTGATGTCTTTATAGGAAATTCATGAGTATTGTAGAGCGCATATGTTGTTAGTAGCATGGTGTACGAAGCAAATGCAAGGCTTAGAGACCTGTATATGGTTGTGCAGACATAATTTGTCACCTTCAAAACGTTTATGAGAGACATTCATTTTTTTAAACCATTGTGTTTATAATACCTTCCGTTATTCATTATTTATGTATGTACTCTCATTATTCGTCAAGTCTTATTATGAAGCTAGCCCGCCCATTCGGGCGGGCTATGAAACTATTAATATATATACTTATACCATTTAATATAATAGTAGGGTAATATAAGAAATAAATACTTATATATGTATACTTCGGTAAATCCATTCGGCACTCCTAGTTATCATTAATTCATCGTTTAAATTATAAGAAACGAAACATTTATTTATACTAGACAATTTAGAAATGTTTTCGTAAAAATGTATTTTTCGTCTTTTACTCGACATATTAAAATAATAATATTTTATTATTTTATCGAACATCGCGTTTTGAGTAAAAATCCTAAGTATAGACTTTTTATAGAATTTTGACATGACCCGTTCGTTTATACAACATTTTCCAAGGTTTTAAACCTTAATTTCAAACATTGTCTACAATTTACCACTTTTCGACAAAACGCCAAAATCCCACATTTTACAACATACATCAAAACACGTTTCCCCAAACGACTTTCTATAACACCCTGTGTTTTCAAGTCATTGACGACGTCGATAAATATACTATTTATTTTTAGTGTTGTACGCGTTTGCTTGTGGACCTATTAAAGTAATCTGTTGAGATATAATACGACTTAAGCCCAAAACTAAAGCCCGTTAGTAAATATAAGCCTAAAACATTAGCTAACAAAATAATCTGGACCACAATAAGCTTTTAACAAGCCACGGCTAAAAGAGGCTTATTGGACCGTGAGCCTTTAAGCTCCAAAACCAATCCATTAAGCTCAAAAATAAGCTAATAAGCTACGTAGTATATTCAATTATCACCATAAGCTATAGAAATAGTCTACAAAAATACGACATAAAAAGGTAATAACCAAAAACACTCATACTTGTCTCTTTGTGGTCTTCGAACCACAATAAGCCCAAAATAAGTCCATATGTGCTTATAAATAAGCCAAATAATCCAATATCCAAAATAAGCTACATAGCAAATAAATGTTTTTCAACCATCACAACCATGGCAATAAAATTACAAAACCCTTGTTTCCTTTCTTTTTTATTTGAACCATACGCAACCCTTTATATCTTTCAGTAAAATTTTCGTGATCGATTTTTAACAAACGCACCGTACAACTAGTTTCTATGCATCATTTAACACACAAAAGTATAAGTTAAATGTAAATTTAGAAAACTTACAAAGAGGGTTTTGAAAAGTGAGAACGAACGCGAACCGACTACCCAAACATAGTTTAAACAACAACCCGGACACTAGAATCAACCCCAAACTTCTATGTCTTCATGTTCTTGATCAAATGGTAAAATTTTGTAAGTGTTTGTGTGTGATTTAAGGTTCGGTCAAGAGCGTAAGCAAGAGAGAAAAAAACCAAACAATTTTTGATATCAAAACATGAAGTGTGTGTGATGTGAGCAGAAAACAAAACATATAGTACCAAGGCTTTTGACCATGTAGCTAAATGTTAGAAATACGAAAAAGTGTCACTTACTGCCAATATAATTAGTCATAGCTCGTAGTTAGTTGTAAGATTAAGTTAGTAAGCTAACCGGGCCAAAGTTACAATGTAAGCCCATATCATAAGCCTATGGCCGGTTAGCTAGGCATATATAAACCCTCTCCATTGCTTGGAGAGGGTGTTGATTGTTCATTTGTCACATTTCTTAAGCTAATATTACATGTTTTCTTTCTTTCTCTAAGTGTTCGTCCAACCACCTCTTTCTCTCTCTAAAACTCTAAGTAATCATTCCATACTTATGATAAGATTATTCTACAATTGGTATCAGAGACATGGGGTGTTTGTGTAGGTTTTATGTGCGTTTCTTTTACTCGTTATAGGCGTGTTTTGGTTCGAATCATTCAAAAGATTTTCACCTTTTGAGGGTTTAAAAACCATAAAGATCATAACTTTCTTGCTTATTTATCTTAGTTTAGACTAGAAGTACAAGAAAATCTTTCAAAAACCATAAAAATATATAATCTTTTTGAGTCTTTTTGGTTAAAAAGAGGGTTTTGTACCAAGAATCTTGATTTCAAATTTTTTGTGTCAAAAACGTTAAAGTTTGTGTTTTTAAGGTTCTAATAGTCTTAGATAGTTAAGTTGTACAAGAAAAATCAGGTAAAAACGTCAAAAAGTGAGTCTTTTTAAGATTTTTGATTTTTGAGTTTCGAAGTGTTATTGTGGTCAGGCGATCTATACACGTTTTCCTTCAGGCGATTTATACGTGTGTTAAGTCAGGAGATTTATACGTGTGTAATAGTTCAGGCGATCTATACGAGTTATAAGTCAGGCGATCTATACGAGTTATAAGTCAGGCGATTTATACACTCCTTTTTCTTCAGGCGATTTATACACTCATTTTTCTTCAGGCGATTTATACACTCATTTTTCTTCAGGCGATTTATACACTCATTTTTCTCAGGCGATTTATACACTCATTTAAGTCAGGCGATTTATACATTCCTTTTGTAAAGGTGATTTATACGTTTTGCTTGGGTGATTTATACGCTTTACTGAGGAGAACTATACACGTTTTGTTAAGTGAATTATACTGTTGTTCTTTGATTTGTAAAATCCCGTGAATATTCGATTTCTAGTTTTATCAAGAATTGTAAAATCTCGTGTATTCCAAAAGACTTAAAATTCATTAATCAAAACTCACTTTAACACAATAACCTCCAATCACTGTTCGATCATTTTAATCTTATCACATTGAAATGGATCCAATGATTTCACTTGGACAAAAGAATACTCTTGTTGAATACATGATACTCTCTGGTACTAACAATCGTCCACCCATGTTGGACAAAGACCTGTATGATTATTGGAAAAGTCAAATGGAATTATACATGCAAAATAGAGAACACGGAAGAATGATACTTGAATCAGTTGAACATGGTCCTCTCATTTGGCCTACAGTTGAAGAGAACGATGTGATCAGAACAAAGAAATATGCTGAATTATCTGCTGCTGAGAAAATTCAAGCTGATTGTGATATGAAGGCTACCAATATCATTCTTCAAGGTCTTCATGCTGATATCTATTCACTTGTGAATTATCACAGAGTTGTTAAAGATTTATGGGAGAGAGTTTAATTACTGATGCAAGGTACATCTTTGACAAAGTAGGAAAGAGAATGTAAGTTGTATGATGCATTTGATAAGTTTACTTACATCAAGGGGGAATCACTTCATACGTATTACTTGCGATTTACTCAGCTGATTAATGATATGAACATCTACAAGATGAACATGGAGCAATTTCAAGTTAATACCAAGTTCTTAAACAGTCTTCCACCTGAATGGAGTAAGTTTGTGACTGATGTCAAGCTAGTTAAAGATTTGCATACCTGCAACTTTGATCAACTTCATGCATATCTTGAACAACACGAACTCCATGCAAATGAAGTACGTATTATGCGTGAACATCACCAAGATCCACTTGCATTCATTGCAAATCAGCAGATGACACCACCTCACTTCAACCCTTATCAATCATCCTACAACAATCCTCAACTTCAATAATAGTTTTCACCATCACAACAGTTTTCACCATCACAATATGGATTAATTTAACCCAATCAACAATACTCATCATATTATCCATCACAAACTCAATTAAATCATTCATCAATTTAACCATCACATTCATTTCAGTCTCAAATGAATCATCAAACCTCAACTGTTCCACAAGTAATTCCTCAAGTTGCTTATCAATCACCTCAAGCCCCTACATAACTTATGACTTAGACACCGTTTTTAGACTCAGGTTTTGCAGTTCCTGTGTTTTCTCCTGGAGACGATCCAATTGCTTGTCTCAATAAAGCAATGGCTTTTCTAACGGCTGTAGCTTCTTCAAGGTTTCCAACTACCAATAATCAGCTCAGAACTTCCTCTAATCCAAGAAACCAAGCCACTATTCAAGATGGCAGGGTTACAGTGCAACAAGTTCAGGGGAGACAAGGGCAAAATTATTCAGGTACTACTTATAAGAACAATGCTACAAGTTCAAGGGAAAATACTACAACTAGGGATTTTGAACAATCCCTAGTTATGGATTTTATAGATAATGAGATATCTAGTGATAGCAATATCATTCCATATTCTCAATATTTGCAAGAAACACAACAGGCAAATGTTCATGATACTAATTTGCAGGCACAACAAGATTCAATGATTTTATCGATGATTGAACAAATATCCGAACAAATGATTAATCATGTGAATAATTAGGAAAAGGCTAATAAGGAACAAAATAATGAATCAATAACCGCTGAGCTAGAGAGATATAAGGAAAGGGTTAAGACTTTTGAACAACGTCTTAATATTGATTTAAGTAGTCGTGAAAAAATGATTGATTCTCAAATGGATGATATGATTAGAGAGAAACTTGCACTCAAAGAACAAATTGACTCACTTGAGCAAAATCTTTCTAAACAAATCAAAGAAAAAGAGTCTGTTTTGCAAACTCTTGCTGTTTTTAAAAATGAATCAAAAGAAAAGAAAAATAAATATATGGAAACTGAAATTGATTTGGAAAAGAAGATTAAGGAACTCGATAATATCATTTGTAAAGTGGGTCAATCTGCTCAGATAGTGCATATGTTAACTAAGCCACAAGAGTTTTATGATAATACACACAAACAAGCTCTAGGTTATCAAAATCCGTTATACCTTAAGAAAGCTCAGCGGATAAAACCAACCTTGTATGATGGTGTTGTTATATCTAATACTCATGTTGCTATGCCTATGATTGATGATGAAGAAACATTGATTTTAGAAGAAGGGAGTCGATCAAAAATATTTAAAAAAGCAAAGGATCCCGAAACTGTTAAACAGAACATTTCTCATAAACCTATTGATTATGAAAAGTTAAATAGACTAACTGAAGATTTTGGGAAACGTTTTACTCCACAACAAGAATTATTGGCTGAACAAGCGTTTTGGTTATGTATATCCAATCCTTCCATTGAACCTTCTTTCACACCACCTGTCATAGTGGATGTTCCCAGTGAACTACCTAAGGTGAGTTTGGTGAATACAAGTCTTAAAAAGCTTAAATTCCACCTCACCCAGTTTGACTCAGTGGTAAAGAAGAGGACTACACCTAGTGCCCTTGAAGAAGGTGGATGAGGGTTTGAACATACAAAAGCTGTTTTTAACAAAGAAATTATTCCATTTCTAAAATCTTTAAAAGACATCTTTAATGTGTTTGATAAAGATCTTCTAAATGAAATAACGGAAGTACAAACAGTTTTTGAACAAATGGAAACGGCTGTTCAACAGTTTTCAATTGATAAACAATGTTTGTAAATTGCTAAGAAAGAAATTCTTTTGGAAAATGATCGACTCTTACAAAAAATCATGTCTCAAGATGTTCTGTTAACAGTGATGAATTCTATGTCTTTGAATAACGATTCTGTGAATATGAATTTGCAAAAGTGTGACTTGTGTGAAACGTGTTTGAATCTTGATGCTGAGCTTTCCAAATCAAAACAAGCATATAGTGATCTTTTGAAAAATCATTCACAACTTGAAAAATATTGTATTTCTCTCGAACTATCAATGCAATTAAAACAAGAAGTTTTTCAAAACGATAAATTGTATGTTAGTCAAAATGATGTGGAAATTCCAGAATATTTTGTAATCAATGATTTGAAAGCTCGGTTGCAAGACAAAGACACGACCATTTATAAGTTGAAGGATACCATTAAATCCTTGGAAAAGAATACTAAGGAAAAGAATGTTCATCATGAGAAATGTGATATTGAGCCCATAAATGAGGAAATGAAGAATAGTGTGGCAACATTAATTTCAGAAAACAAGCAACTTTGGAATGAAATTAATCATGTGAAACAAGAGAAGAATCTCAACATTGGAAAAAGAAGTTGCTGAACTTAAGAAATACCCTCTACACACTCAAGTGACATCGTTAGTTGATGAACATCTAGACATAAGGTTGGGAGAAACAAGAGAAGAATTCATGAACTTACTTTCAGAGTCATTCACGGCAAGAATCAAAGAACAAGTAAAAGATCAGCTGCCTCAGATTCTGCCCCAGGAAGTGTCTAACTTCGCTCCACCTATGATCAAAAAGTTGTTTCACGAAACACATGATGAAGTCACTCTAGCAAAGGCATCTTCTCAACCATAATCTACTTATGAGGCTGCTTTTACACTTACTGAATTTGAGTTAAAGAAGATTCTTCTCGACAAAATGGAGAAAAGTGAATCATATCTGACGGCTCCTGAACACCGAGAATGCTATGATGGTTTGAAAAAATCTTACGCTCTCAACCAAGATTTCTTCTATTCTTATGATGTATATACATTGAAGCATGGCAAAAAAGACAAGGATAAAGATGAAGACCCTTCCGTTGGATCAGACCGAAGGTTAAAGAGGAGAAAGACAAGCAAAGATGCAGAACCAACCACTGATCCCAAAAAGAAAGATTCTACATCTGGCTCTTCCAAAGGCACAAAGTCTCAACCGAAATCTTCTAGAAAGTCTGTTCAATCAGAAGAACCAGTGTTTGAGGTTGCAAATTTTGACATCCCAAAGACCAAGAAGGGGACATGGGTGACAATGAAGATGAACCAAGGAAAGAGACTGCTTCTAGAAGTGATTGGTTCCAAAAACATACTCCAGTTCAAGAACCTACTGACCCTGACTGGCATGTTGGCAAGACTACGCAGGAAGGACCACCTCAAAAGTGGTTGATGACTCTTGCAGCTTCTACTCCGACTGATAAATCGTTGAAGGACTTTGATGAATTAATGAGCACTCCTATTTACTTCTTTGAATTTATCATGAATGGTTTAAACATCTCTAATTTGACTCAAGAAACTTTGCTAGGGCCAGCATTCAGACTTCTCAAAGGCACACGCAAAAATTATGCTGAATTAGAATATGATTTTGAAGAATGTTACAAGGCTCTCTCAGAAAAGCTTGATTGGGAAAATCCTGAAGGCGGTGACTATCCATTTGATCTTTCCAAACCCCTTCCTTTGATCACACGTGGAAAACGTCAAAAAGTACCATTCGAATTCTTCATCAACAATGATCTCAAGTATCTTCAAGGAGGAATTTCGACTATGACGTACACGACGTCTACTACCAAGACAAAGGCCGCTCAGTATGATCTACCTGGCATTGAAGACATGGTTCCAAACATATGGAGTCCTGTTAAGGTTGCTTATGATAAATATGCGTTATGGGGCATATCACATTGGAGAGAACAACGTAAGTCCTTCTATGCCTTTGCAAGAGGTATGCAATCAAGGGGAGATGTGTATTCGACAAAGCGTATTCTGGCAGTCACTCATGTCTCGGTAATGAGGAAATATGGATACGGGTACTTGGAAGAGATTGTAGTACGAAGAGCTGACAACGTACTTTACAGATTCAAGGAAGGTGACTTTCCACGACTTCGGATCAACGACATCGAGGATATGTTACTTCTTGTGGTTCAGAATCGGCTCAACAATCTTTCAGGCGATGATGTTGCTGACTTCGCAATAGCACTGAGAATGTACACCAGAAGTCTGGTTATTCAAAAGCGAGTCGAAGATCTTCAACTTGGAGTTGAGAGTTATCAAAAGAAGATCAACGTCACCAAGCCTGATACTACAAGATCAGATCTCCGAAAAAGGCACCCGTATACTCCATACAAAGACCCTCAAGGATTCATTTATGTCGACGACTTCGGGAGGAACAGGTTGATGCGCTCAGACGAACTGTACAAGTTCAGTGATGGCACGTTAACCAGACTTCTTTCTTCGCTCGAAGACATTACCAAGAATATCGACATGACGTACTTGCCGAAGAGAAGATGGAGCACATTGGAAAAGAAAAGAGCTCATTTCATGATCAAGGACATCAATAAGCTGCTAAAAGAAAGGAGGATGATGAGGAGTTTGGAGAAGTTTGTCGGTGGTAGACTCTACGAAACTGACCTCAGACTGCTATAAAGAACAATATGACTTCGTCATATTATGTTCATATCTCAAAGGTCATTTTCATAATATACTTAAACTTGTGAATTTAATATAATATGTGTAGACTATAGGTGAAAATAAGGAGTGCTCGAGTACAAAATTTTTTTAAGAATTTCTTAGTAAAATTCAAAATTTTCAAATTATTGTACTCAGCACTATCTTATATACCCTCAAATATTAAAGGGAACCATTAAAATGTTCCTGTTAGATATTGTGTAAACATTTTTTCCTTGAAAGTTTAATCAATTTATATCCAAAATATCAAGGATTACATTTTGGGATAATGGGAGAAAATGTGTTGATTAAACAGAACTAACTTGTATTGAATTGTGATCATATACAAATAGACTATGCACCTACACTTAACCTGTTACAACTATTATAATCACATAGTAAGGGGGTCTTTAGTGATTATGAAAAACTCTCAAGTGAAATCTTTTTGATATTTAATATCAAATACTTTGATTGAATCTTTAATGATTTTTTGTTTTGATTAGTGATGGAATACGCCCAAAGACCGACCAAATACTTAAAATTGATGGAGTTATAAGCGGTAGGCAAAGGTATTCAAATCCCATGAATCCAGCCATAACCAAGGATCGTACCCAGGGATATCCACTATTAGTGTAGAAGTCCTATAGGTAAGATACAAAAAGGAAAAAAAGTAAGAATCGGGAAAAAATACCGACTGAGATGGAGCTAACATAGAATAAACCCAACAAGGTGTTAGTTATGAAGTCTTGGTAAGCATTAAAGGGGTTAAAGAATAAAATAGAAATGTAAGGATAAAGGGTGAAAAGAAAGAAGCCCTCCATATACTTAGGCATAAAAAAAAAAAAAAAAAAAGAAACCGGGTCAATACATATCTGTCAGAAACATTGGGGGGGGCTAAGGTGTTGTTTGACATTGAGACTGTCATGGACCATGACCTATTCACAACCTCCCTAGCAAATCAAGGTCACTCACAAAGACCTGGGTTATCATTTCTTACAGAATAACAATAATTCTATAGAACTTTCTCACTCTGAGTTAGTTGATATTAAAAAGGTGGCAGTCTGCTCCAGCCTCCGATCACTAAAAACAAAGTGCACTATTGAGTCTAGAGCCAAAAGATATCATCCAAAAAATCTCATTAGGACACTTATCAAATTATGCTTTCTATGTCACACAATGTGAATAACAAGTTAACATATTAAGCGTCCTACGCATTATCCTTGTGACTTTGCCAGAACATCCGAGTGATTTCATTCACTATGAAGATGGAAATCCTACTTGAGCCAACATCAAACAAGCTCATGGTAGGTGACTTGTGAGATTCTATATGAATCAAACTTATGATAACTGGAAAGAAACGATGGTGTGATTCTATTAGAATCAAACTTGTTCCAGGTTATGAATTGACGATTGATGATAAATTTTGAAATGAAAACACTCTCGAGGTGTCACAAAACCACTTTTACAAGTGACACGTCGATTTATTTTCAAATCAATTTTTTATTTCAATCGGTGAGATAGTAACTCGCTGGTTCACTCATATCATGCTGTCTGCTTTGAGATGTTCCGATAATGAAGGAACAGCGATTTTTTGATGAATCTGATACTTAATTATTAGAAATAATTATAACTTTCACTAGAATCCTGTCAAGGAGATTCTTCTCAAATTGAATCTACCTGACCACAGGTCGATCCTTATGGATTAGAAGGTACTCCAACCAACCACAAGCGAATGACAAAGCCATATTCGTCCCCCCGCTTTATTGCTAATTGTTTTAATGCATGATATTAAAGATGGAGGTGAAGGTACCTAATTTAAGCTGACTCACAAAGATTTATAGCCATATGCTCATACCCGACCGACTAATATAAAGACATCATGAATGCTCAAGTACATGTTTCAAGACTTTCGCTACTCTGATACCGTACGGCCTTCTTAAAGTGACAAAGTGTTAAAGTTAAAGAAATTCAAGAAAGATGCATTTTTAAATCTTTTCAAGTTTATCAAATCAGGAAAGGTATGAGCATGTTGGTCCAAAAGTCACAAGTTCACGAGAAGGCAAAGTTTACAAGATGGCAAAACGAGATTATGCTTGGTTGATGATTTTAAGAAGCTCAAAGATCACATTCATGTTAAGACAAAAGAACTAGCTCAAATCCAAAGTCACTGATCACTACATCAAATCACAAGTTAATGATTGAAGTTAAAGACTACGAGCTCAAGACCGAAGTGAAAGCATAGTATGCTAAGTTTAAATTTTTATAAATTGAAGTGACCTCCCTTAGTGGGTTTGGCTTAGAAATGACAAAAAAGAGTCGCTCCACAACCAATAGACAGTAGTCATAGCTCGTAGTAAGTTGTTAAGTTAAGTTAGAAAGCTAACCGGGCTAAAGGCCCATGGACAAGCCTACTTAGGGTCCATGTCCGGCCAAGTAAGACATATATAAACCCTCTTCACACATGGAGAGGGTGTTGGTTGTTCATTTGTCACATTTTCACTAAGCTAATATTATCATTTCACTTTCTCTCTCTAAGTGTTCATCCAGACTAATCTCTTTCTCTCTCTAAAACTCTAAGTGAATCAATCCATACTTATGTTAAGAGATTCTACAGACATAATCTAGACAGTTACCATAGGCTTGTACTTAACACATAAACCTGACCGAAGGGTGGAACTTTAGTACTAGAGAGGATCCAATCTTCATGCGCCGAACATAAGCCCTTTAATTTCTTAACTATTATACACACATATATAACATCTTACTCTTTTTTTATATGGTTTTGCAAAGGCTGGCACAGGAGCTCATCATTAAGTTTTAGATATTTTAGTAATATTGCATATAAAAATGAGTGCTTCAAGAACAAGGACTTGCGGAATACATTTCATGTGATAGGCTCTGATCTAGTAAATGATGATTAAGCATAAGTTCTAGAGCTTCTAAATTACCGGCTCTCTCAAACATAATTATCAACCAATACCAATGTTCCAGAAAAGGAAACAAAGACCATACGTACACATCCGTAACGATGGAACAGACACATATGACTGCATTTAAACCTTAACTCGAACAAGCTAACGGCATCAATTATATTGGGTACCAAAGGTGGATACCCGAATATTCTAAAGGCTTAAAATTCTCACAATTTAGTAGACTAGGGTGTGCTAGCTATAATGTCAATCGAGTTGGACTTGCCTTACTAAGAGTATTTTTCACTTTAATTTGAAAACATATAATTAGAATTTTTTCAAAATATCAGTTGGAAAGTTTTTAACAGGGCAAACATAGAGGGATATGACTAATTTTTTCCTATGCACCCCCTCCACACTTAAGTTGAACATTGCTCTCAACGTGATAACTGATAATAGAGATAAAATAAGGAAAATTAAAGGAGAACGGTACTTCTCAGGGCATAGAGAAATGCATAGCTGTAGTAGAGCTATCTTGAGCATACTTTGTAATTTTCCATATCTTAAGGCTAAAGTACCTGCATAAAAGTAAACATACAAAAGCACAAAAAAAGAAAATATTTTTGTTGATTTTTTTTAGAAAATAAATAAAAGAGTTAGTAGCTAAGAATAAAGGAGAAATCACCACACATAATTAGAAGCACGGGGTGCCTCCCGAGAAGCGCTTAATTTTTAAGAGAGTCGTTAGCTAGACTCGTACTTCGAGAGTCATTCTTTTGGGAAGAAAGGAGTAACTGCCTCCCCTGAGTTATTGTCTTCTTTATGATATAGTTTGAGTCGATGGCCATTGACTATGAACATCTTTCCATCTTTTCCATAAAGTTCAACATATCCGGATGGATATTGATGTTTCACTACATATAGTCCTAACCATCAAGATCTGAGCTTTGGTTGTTTAAATTTATATTTTAAGTGAAAGAGGAGAACTTTATTTCCTTGTTTGAACTCTTTTCTCATTCTTAATTTTCTGTTATGCCAAACTTTGGTTCTTTCCTTGTATACGAGATTTTTCATAGGCTTGTATCTAATCGTCTCACGATCGTGTAACTGAAACAATCTTTTCTCACCATCAGTGATGGTAGATCTGTTTGCTATTCCTTAGAGGCCCAGTATGCACGGTGTTTAATTTCGAATGGTAAGTGGCAATTCTTTCCATATATTAGTTTGTATAGGAGGGGAGTAGTACCTGTAGGTATTTTGTAGGCATTGCGAAACAGCCCATCATAGCTCATCAACTTTCTTGACCAAATAGCAGGAAATGTCCTTTAACAGTGATTTTCAAGAATTCTCTTGAGAGCTCTGTTCGTGTTTTCAACTTGACCGCTAGTCTGAGGTTAATGATGTAGAGAAGCGGTGGTTAACTCCATATTTTTTCATGGTTTTTTCCATTATTTTGTTACAGAAGTGAGTACCTCGGTCGCTGATTAGAGCTTTGGATTCCAAATAGCAAATTAGTTTCTTCATAAGGTGACTACCTATCGGACCATCATTGGTTGGTAAAGCTTGAGCTTCAGCCCATTTAGATACGTAATCAACAACGACTAGAATGTATTCAAATTTATATGATTTCAAGAATGGTCCCATAAAGTTGATATGCCATATGTCGAAAATTTTGCATACTTGAATGTTGTTTAATGGCATCTCATCATGTTTTGTTATATTTTCGGTCTTTTGGCATGCTTTACATAAGCGAACTAGAGTATGAACTTCTTTGATGATTGTTGGCCAGTAAAATCCTGAATCAAGAACTTTTTTTAGAAGAGTTATTGATGGGTCCATAATGGTCCACCGAGGGTCCGTGTGACATTGACCAAAAATGGTTTCGAGTTTTTGGTTGCGATAACACGTCTGATCAATACCGCAGAACAAACATTGAAAAGGTAAGTTTCTCCAAAATTTAGTGTTTGAGGTCAGAGAAGAATTTGTTATTTTATGGTACGTCATTCCTTTTGGTATAATATTACCGACTAGGTAGTTTGCAAAGTCTGCGAACCAAGGTTCATCTTTGGTATTGATTTCCATAAGAGTTTCTCCGGGAAAGTTATCATCAACTTCACTGTCATCGCTGTTTCATTCATTTTTTGATTTCTTGATAAATGACCGACGTGCAAAATATTTGTTCATTTTCTGGCTTTGAATCTTATGTCGAATCTATGCAGAATAAAGAATCCATCGAATAAATGCGTGGTTTAGCATCTTGCTTTTTGAATAAGTGCCTTAGAGCTGAATGATTAGTGTGAACAATAGTTTTTGAGAGAATAAGATAGGATCTGAATTTGTCAAATGCAAAAACTACAGCCATAAGTTCTTTTTCAGTTACGGTGTATTTTTGTTAAGCTGGATTAAGGGTTTTGATTGCGAAGTAGATTGGGTGAAATTTTTTCCATCTTTTTGACCTAAGACGGCTCCAACTGCGAAATCACTTACATCACACATAAGTTCAAACGAAAGATTCCAATTTGGGCTTACGATCACAGGAGCACATGTAAGTTTCTATTTCAATGATTCAAAAGCTTTTTGACATTCATTGTCAAATTAAAATGGAGTACCTTTTTCGAGTAGCTTAGTTAGAGGTCGAGCAATTTTCGAGAAGTCTTTAATGAAACGTCGATAAAAACCGGCATGTCCCAAAAAGCTTCTAATACCTTTGATATTAGTAGGGGGTGAATTTTTGAGATTACATCGATTTTTGCTTTATCGACTTCAAGTCCTGCACTGGACACCTTGTGTCCGAGCACAATTCCTTCTTTGACCATGAAATGACATTTTTCCCAGTTTAGGACGAGATGAGCGTCTTTACAATGTTGGAGCATTTTATCAAGGTTGTTTAGGCATGTGTCGAAAGAGTTTCCAAAGACGGAGAAATCGTCCATGAATTCTTCGACTGATTCTTCAATCATATCGTGAAAGATGGCCAACATGCACCTTTGAAATGTGGCAGGAGCATTACATAGCCCAAAAGGCATTCGCCTATAAGCGTATGTGTCGAAAGGACACGTGAATGTTGTTTTTTCTTGATCATTAGGATCGATAGGAATTTGAAAATACCCAGAAAAACCATCGAGGAAACAGAAATATTTATTTCCTGCGAGTCTTTCTAGCATTTGATCCATAAATGGTAAAGGAAAATGATCTTTTGCGGTTGCTTCATTGAGTTTACGATAATCGATGCATACTCGCCAACCTGTAATGGTTCTGGTTGGAACAAGTTCATCATTTTCGTTGGTGACAACTGTAATACCACCTTTCTTTGGTACACAGTGGATAGGACTAACCCAAGGACTATCGGCAATTGGATAAATTATACCGGTATCCAAGAGTTTCACGATTTCTTTTTTGACAACTTCCTGCATGTTCGGATTTAACCTTCTTTGTTTTTGGACAACGGGTTTCTTATCATCCAGAAGTTGTATCTTGTGTTTGCAAAATGATGGGCAAATACCAGGAATATCTGTTATTTTCCAAGCAAAGGCTTGCTTGTGCTTTTTAAGGATATATATGAGTTTGTTTTTCTTTTCTTTAGATAGCTGAGATGATATGATGACAAGAAGAAAAAAGGGTTCTTCCAGGAATACATATTCCAGATTATCAGGAAGGGGTTTAAGTTCGAGATCCATAGGAGGTTCTTCGAGAGAAGTTTTGATCTTATAATCAGTATTGATGGTGATTTTTTCGAATGGTGGATCTTCGGTATCGGATTCAGAGTCAGAGTTTTCATCGACAGTCATTGCCATGAATACATCAAATTTAGCAAAGATTTCTTCTTCGAGAAGGGTTCCTTCAATGGAATGCAGAATTTTACTACCTTCATTTTAAAGAGCGTCGAAATCTTCTTCTAAGATTTCATCGATGACATCGATACTAAAACAGGTATCATCATTTGAATAAGAGTGTTTCATTACAGAATCAATATTGAAAATCATTTGTTCAGTCCCAACTCCAAGGTTGAGTTGTTTCTGTTTAACTTGAATTACTGCATCAGCAGTGTGAAGAAAGGGTCGTCCCAAAATAAGTGGAACTTTACTATCTTCTTCCATTTCGAGAATAACAAAATCAGAAAGAAAGGTGAATTTACCAACTTCAACGAGCATATTTTCAGTTATTCCAACATGGTATTGGAATGATCTGTCGGCTAATCTTAAACTCATTTTAGTAGGTTTAAGATTTTCGAGAGATAATTTGGCATATAGTGAATATGGCATAAGGTAACTAGGAAGAGATCCAGAGGGTCGACCAGATTGCTTGTCAGCAAGTCTGTTGAACTTGGTTTCAAGGTTTTAAATTGGTCTCCGAGTTTAGGTGGAACTTTGTTTTGGATCATTGCTGAACTTTCGTCACTTAAGAAAGTGACAGAAATTTGTTCGATTTTATGTTTGTTGCTTATGAGTTCCTTGAGAAATTTTCCATAATTAGGCATTCCGGCCAAGACATCGATGAGAGGTACATTGATTCGAACTGCGCAGATTACGTCTAGAAATTTTCCGTATTGAGCTTCCATTTTTTCTTTCCTTAGAGGTTGAGGATACGGGATTTTTGGTTTGTATGGTTTGGGTAATGTAGTTTTCTTGACTGGTTTTGGATTTTGAATTTTCGGTTGTAGTGTAGGTTCTTCATCTTCTTCATCGATGTTGTCGAAATTGATAGGGTTTTCAGTATTAGTTTGTTGATCATTAGAGTTCACTGGTGGGTTGTAGGATTTACCACTTCTTGTGAATACGACATTCACATGCTCATTGCGAGATTGTGATGGTTGGTAGACTTTGGAATTGTGTCCTTTTGGGTTTGGTTAAGTGTTACTGGGAAGAGATCCAGAGGGTCGACCAGATTGCTTGTCAGCAAGTCTGTCAAACTTGGTTTCAAGGTTTTGAATTGAAGTTTGATGATATTTGGCAACGGTTTCGAGTTGAGTTTTAAGATCTATGAACATTTCTTTGACGAAAGCATTGGTCGATTGTTGAGATTTCATGAAATCATTGGATTATTTTTGAAGATCGTATGGTTTATCATTAGTATTGGATATGTAGTTGTCTCGATTGTAACTACTTCGTTCGTTTGAATGGCAATTATCGCGATTCGAGTCTCGGTCGCGGTAATCATTGTAAAAACGAGTCTTACGAAAAGTTTGCATGAATTTGGCTTCTTCTTCTCGGGACATAGGTATATCATCTTCATCAAGACCGAGTTTTGTTTTTTTAGCATAATTTTGGAGTTCTTTATACTGAGCATCCATTTTTAGGGTCATGGCATCCATTCGGACCATAATTTTGTCAGTATTGGAATTACTGGTACCTTCATCGGTGAAAGCAACGGTTTTTTTAAGAGATGGTTTGGTTTTTTGATTTTTAGCCCAGTCGAGCTATAGTAAGACCTTGTCTTCTAAAAGCTGATAAGCTTGATTTGGTGTTTTATAGAGGAAAATACCACCAGCTGCGGCATTTAGAACTTCTTGGGTTATTTCGCTTAGACTATGGTAGAAGATTTTGATAATGTTTCCTTTGGACAGATTGTGACCATGACAGTTTTGGAGCATTTCCTTCATACGAAGCCAAGCGTCGGTTAGAGATTCGTTCTCGTGTTGAGAGAAAGCTCGAATTTCTCCAAGGAGTTCGTCAAAAAGAGCTGGGGTAAAGAAACTGCTAATGAAAGCGGTTCGAAGTTCAAATAATGTTTCTATAGTTCCTTCGTTGAGTTCGTCCAGCCATGTTTTTGCTTCTCTTGTGAGTGATAGGGGAAACATCATTAGGCGAACGGCTTCATTTTCAGTATCTCTGTATTTAAACATATCGCAGATTCCGAGGAATTCGTGAATGTTTTTATGAGGATCGATTTTGGTTCTTCCATCAAATTGGTTTCCTTTGACAAGAGTCAAGTGGATACCTTTAATATCAAATTCGTTAGCAGTTTCATGAATAGTGATTGCAGAACCAGGAGTCGGAGCGACAACGTGGTTAGCAGCCCACATGGGTTCATCATCCATTGGGTAAAGGTTTTCAAGAGTAACTAGAAAGTGACTAAAGTTGATGTCTAGAATTGGCGGATAGATAATTCTCGGGTTTTTAGGTGGATTGTTTCTTTGATCGAATGGAACTCTTCTGTTTCGTCGACAACGTCTTCGATTCAGAGTAAGTTCAGGTTCAAGTAATGGTTCAACAAGTTCAGAATTGGAAGCACGCGTATGCATCCAAAGGAGAATTTGTTCGGGTCAGTTTTCCAGAAAACTGTACGGCGATTTGAAAAAGAGGGGGAGTTAAAGAGAT
>BQNB010120791.1:0-20571 GCA_026074375.1 Tanacetum coccineum | reverse complement strand
CTTACCAAAATTTTCATGTATATATTTATACATGTTGTATGAATTTTGGCAAAACAAAGATATATATGATATATTTATGTAAATTTTATGTATTGGGTATAAAAGTGGGTATTTGTTGAAGCGTAGAAAAGTTTTGGTGGTTCCGGGTATGCCTAAACGTATTTTATCGCGAAACGTAGCCAATTTACGTAACCAATAAAAATAAAAATGGACAAAGTTAATAATTATTATCAAAATAATTACTTAATACTTGTTTAATGTAAACATTTAATTGTTTGTTGCCCGTTTACATTGAATGATCAAATTTAACTTACGCGATTTAACCCAATGACGCGAAATAAAAGCGAACGCGTACAATACCAAAAATAAATAGTGAATTTATTGATGACGTAAATGATCCTAAAACACGGGGTGTTATACCAGCTCTTGAAAATGCTGGTTATATCCTACCACATCGGTACCTTAAACCTTCATATTCCACAACTCAACCTTAAGCTTCTTAATCTCACCCATTGGGCAGTACTTGTCGGTCATCTTCTTTTTCAGGTTTGTCCAAGTCATTGCATACGCAACATCGTGACCAACAGTCCTAACGTGGGAGTTCCACCATGTTAGAGCACTTCCAGAAGAGTACATGTGGCAAACTTGATTTGGTTTTCCATAGTACAGTTGCTTATACGGAACACAATTTCCATTCTTTCAAACCACTAAGTCAACTCGACAACTCCTTCAGTACCCTTAAAATATAAGGGTTTGCATTTCATGAAATCTGAGTAATTGCACTTACGAGCAAGAGGAGCTTGTCTCCTTACACGCGTGCCTAAATCATGACTATCTTCGCCATTTCTGCTTCTGGTGGCATCACGTTCTGCCAACACGTCAGCAACTCCTTGGGCAATTAATGTCTTAAGTTGCTCATCAGTCATAGGGGTAGTGGTGGTGGTTATTGTGACTGTGTTGATCTTGTGGCTCTTTTTGGTGCCATTTTCTTCAAAATCACACAAAAATATAGTACCCGTTAGATTTTATACAATCATAACCGTGACATGATATATACACAATAAGTAAAGTGAGATCACATCACACAGTGAAATATACAACTGAATTGAAATTAACAATGGTGTAGCTAAATCGATCGAAAGTCATTGTGGAGTGTGGCAGTACTAAATTCGATTACAGACATGACATAACTACATCCCTTCCATATATAATCTAGAAAACATACATGACCGGTTCGGTTACAAAATGATCACTACCATTAGGTTACAAGATGAAATTAAAACCTAGAGCCTTACTAGCCGGGAGTTTCTTGTAATACTTAGTAGGCTATACAAAATGGCTAAGACATAACCAGATCTAAGAACTACTACCGGCCTCCTTCGGTACATCAGGATGTGCTGGATCCCTAACAAGTCTCTGCTGACTCTGTAGTTCTACCATCTGAGTCTGCAATGTCCTCAATAGAGTCAGTGCCTCTGCAAGTTGTGCCTGTCGTCTGCTGTCTACAGCCCACAAATCTCCAATCTCATCTGTTTTGTGCAAAACCAATAAGTCCCGCATGCTCTAACGCTAAAATGTGTCATATCACTGGCATCCATAGACTGTACCCAAGCCTTACGAGAAGCTCTGGCCTCACTCTTCATAAGTCTAGCCGTACAAGCATGGGAGCGCCTATCTCTACGTAATAAGTTGAGTTGACCGCTCATCAATGATCTATCATCTTGTGCATCATCAAGCCTCCCATAAATCTCATATGTATCCTGCCTAATAGTAGTGACAAAATCTGTCATCCTCTGACCCAACTCTGCCACATCAGTCGCTAGTATCTCCTCTACAATCTCATCTAGATCTTCCCAAATATCAGTAATCTTGTAACCTATCTCCGATTTTAGGTTACGTCTAATCTCGGCATCCATAGTGCTACAAAAGCATAATCTGCTCTAAAACCTCCAGTAGGTCTAGCAGTAGGAGCAGATGAACACTCCCTAACCTCATACCTAAGACCGGGAGCAATACACAACCTCTTCCAAGGCGGTAACGTAACCTCAAGAAAATACGCTCTACAGTCAATAGAGGGTAGAAGCAAAGGTGGTGATGATGTAGGTAATGGTATGAGTAAGATCGGTGGTGTCCCTAATGGTGGTGTCTTTGATCGAGGTACTAAACAGTAAGTGGATGGTGCGATAGCTCTCATCATGGCCATAGATGCCCTGGTACGTGGAAGTACAATATGTGGTGGTAGTGGTAGTGGATAGGAAGTAAATGGTGACTCGGCTCTCAACTGGATCATAGCAGCTCTGTAGCCCAATGGATGAGTAGGACTATCAAGTAGTGGTGGAGGTGATATAGGTAACGGTGATGATACTGGTAGTGGTGGTGATGGAATCTGAGGTAGTAGAGAGGATAATGGGGTGAGTGGTGATGATGGCGGAGTAGGTAAGGCAAAGTAGTTATGTCAAACCCTCTGGTTACACCCCAATTTTGAAATATAGCAGCGAAGCTTATCTGGGTATATTCCTTCAAAGTACAAGACTGTCATAATCATTGAAAACGAATCATAAGAAGTCGTTTTGAATAATAAGTTATCATTCATTATTTCTTCAGAGTTTTTACAAACGAGAGGTTTACAGAATCTAAAATACAACATTTGAATGATAACGGTTTTTCATCTTCGTGTCTCGTCATCTCAGTGCATTTGTTACCTGAGACTAAAACATTTGCTTAAAAAGTCAACACAAAGGTGAGTGAAAATCCATTAGGTTTAAGTAATAAAATTTTGAATGGAAATGCGATATTGGGTTACGTTGATATACACCCATTGTATTTGACAAACATAATTTATTATTGCCATTAGCTCATGAATTCGATGCCTTAGGTTATAATGATAATATTGCCCCTGCGGGCACCTTTGCCAAAATACCCGCGTGATTTCTAATGATGTGCAATTGGTTATCGTTACTGGACTAACACAACGGGGAATCCAGGCCCAATTAGATCAGATTCACACTAATTCGCCGCTTACTACGGATAGTAATTAACGGTTCTAGAGTATGGGGACTCTTAAACGCATAAGCAGTTACTTAGGCAATAGTAAATTGAAAATGCATGTAAGAAATATTTGCATTCATGTTATAGCATTGTATCCCCCTCGCGTGGGTTTATAAAAAAGATTGAATTGCGAGGATATGAAACTCACCTGAACCAGTTATAGGGAAATTGAAGCTAATGTATAGGGAATGAAAGTAACCGGCTTCGCACGGCAATCACAAGACAACTGGGTTAATATATGGATAGCCTTAGTTTGTTTGTATATGTAACACCCTCAAAATTGGGTCGCAGCGGAATAAGGGTCCGGGGCGTTGGTTTACTTCATAGCTCAATAACAAAGAATATATATGTACTCCCCAACCCCAAACCCACGACATAAAAGTCGTTTTTAAAACTGATACATTTGGATTTAACAAATATTGATACAATAGCACGAAGGCTTTAACTTTGTTCCTTATTATTATTACAAAAGATAATGGTTAACAATACATGAAGTTTCCCAAAATCATTAATACTGTGTATGTATTATACTTTAGCATGACCTCCAAACAAAATCACAATGTATCTTAGCCACCTTATGCTTACTGATCTCCTGATAATACATTGCTTTAAACTGTCAACATTAATGTTGGTGATCCATAGGTTGATAAATCATATTTGCAGACATCCGCAAGTCATTCCCCTTGATATATGCAACACATGCAGACATCACAAAACCAGATGTACATTATCCTAAACTCATTGACACTGAAGGCTCGTACGATCTTTCTTGCAATAATAATATATATTGCAATTTTATGCAGTCCGATTAGATGGTCAACCCTGATAACATCCCAATTCCACCCCCGCCACCCCCCCCCACCCCCCCCCCCAATTATGTTATTTGTTCCCGGTGATAGCTAGTACCCGAAATAGGGAGTCTGTTTCCCTAAATAGATCTATTCATAACATTCGCGACCATCACATAATGTAATTAACATCTACAACTTGCATTTGATCCTATTCATGATTATACAATCATTTTGAAATACGGGCTCAACTTGGGTTATCGCCTACATTGGGCATGTGTTCATGTAATCAATAGAAAATAATTCACTGCGTCCAATTTATTAATACAATGCATGTTTTCCCACCCCATCAATAGTTATATAACATGAAATCATAAAAATGTGGGCTATTGAACTCACCTTTGGAGTTCAAATAATTCCAAATATGAAATTAAAGCGTCAAGCAAATCAGTCAAGATGCAAACCTATTTATTTTAAGGTCGTATAAGTACAATGTACTTCGATGATCTTAACCATATACAAGGTCTATGTTAGTTACATCATACTATCGTTCGGGCTATCATAATTAAGAGGTCATGTAGTGAACGTATGAGGAGCTAGGACACTTTAAGTCGTAAATCCAGCAACTCGTCCATACGCCACCCCGAAAAGGCCTCATTATGAAACTCCCTAGTAATATAGTACTTTGATAACCACATATAATTCTATATAGCTCAATCACCATCTAAATGTTTGAGTGAAAACATGTTTATAAAATTAAAACGTTTATAGTAGTCATAACTTTTGGTAAAGTCGTCATAACTTTCACGTTTCTAATCTGTTTCTTGCGTTTCTTATGCCCATCTTTTTGTATTAAGACGGGTTATCGATATTTGACATTTTTATAATTTTGGTCCTCTGATGAACAGTACTTTTTACTGTTCACATCAGTTATAAATTTATTTTTATAGTTTTAGTTATCGTAAAACCCGTAAACGTCGTATTTTATTCGTTATAGCTCCGTTTTTAATGATTCTTTCGAGGACGTTCTCGTTATTGAAAGTTCTATAATTTTATGAGGTTTACAAAAATGTAACTTTCTGTCATGAATAGTAACTTTTATAAAAATAGTTTTATAAAAGTATTAATTGTCGTAAACTCGCGAAATTCATAACTCATTCGTTATTAATTGAAAAATTACGATTCTTATCATTTTGGAATCCTAAAAATATGTATTATTTGTTAAAAATATCAAACTAGCTGTTTGATATAAGTTTTATAAAAGTTATTTTATAAACTCCGTTTAATTAACGTATAACTCGTTTTTAACGTAACTTTTTCGTTATTAATCCGTTTGACAAGTTTCTTACCTTTTCGGAATCGTCGTGAAATGTATTATCTTATAAAAACATAAAATAAGTATATTTTTATAACACTTTTGGACAGAATGTTTAAATAACTTTCATAAGTCCATTTTTGACCTTGTTTTTATGTTTTACCACTTTATACTTTTTACCACAAGTCTTATGCTTTATATATATGTCATGTGTCATATATATGTTAAGTCCATAGGTCCATCAAAGTCCTCATGTGTCCAAGTTTTATAAGTCTTTCATATTACTTATAAAACATAACTTTCATATTTACCATAAATCACTAGTTTTACATATGACTATTTTTACATAATAACCATAAGTATACAAGTCTTCTCATCTTGTTATATCCTTATTTTAATGATCATATAACATTACTATAAGTCCATAATCCATATTAACATGTCACTTGTATTTCTTTTACTTGAAACATATTAAGAAACTATTATAAACCCTAATTTGTAGTTAATCATTTTTACACCAAAATAACATGGTACAATATTTTCTCATCCATATTAACATGATACCTTTAACATCATAAGATATATAAAAGTAACCAAATCCATAATTATAAGTAAAAATCCTTTTTACATGTTAAAAAGTCTTAAATGGTGATTTTTCTATATAACACATCATATGCATATAAAATCATATAAATGAAAAGTTAAGGGCTTAAGATAACCTTAATGAGATGATGTAGGATGATGACAAATAAGTGCTAAACCCTTGTTTAGACTTTAAACCCAAGATTATAACCAAGAAAACCCTAGTTTCCAAATGAAAACCCTAACTTCTCTTTTCTTGCTTAATCCTTGAAAAGGGTTAACCAATGCTTGGAACCATCTTAGAATATCTTAGATATGATGTGTGTAGGTTGTAGAAAATTTTGTATGGATTGATTAGAGGGGGGTTGAGCCGTGGCATGTGTAGAGCACAAAGGGAGTGTTTTTGTGATTTTTACTAAGTATTTTGCATGTAAGTGTTATCTAACTTATGTATGCTTGTATATATAACATAAAGGCTAGTCCAAAGATGCATATAGGGGTCTTGGGAACAAGATGTGGGTCTTAGGGAAGCACAACAACACCACACATCGGCGAGGGGGGGAGTTGTGGAACAAGGTGGATGGGTGGTTTTTAATGGTGGTTTAGTAAAATGTCTAAAGACTAATCGTGACTACTTTTATTAGGAGGAGTGAGCGAAGCGAGATGTGACGCGGCAAAAATTTAGTGGGGGTATATGGGCGGAAGGGGGGGGAACCTCACACATCACACAAATCTAACCAAACATACAATGGTACACCCCTATTTACAATAGATGACGCGCCTCCCCCACGATTTTGTTTTCACCGGTGGCGTTCCTCCACGCAAATAAAATCGCGCAACGACATTATTTACCGTAACCACCACAAATCCAATCAAAAAGTACATATAATTACTTTTGAAAAACAATAAAAAATGAAGCTTGTCAATAAAACTATAATTATGTGTTTGGAGCCCAGTTTTAACTATGCTTGTTTGATTTTTAGTTTACGCGAATTTAAACCATACCTAATTGATTAAAATTAAAGGAACACGTACGAGACAATAAAAATACATAGTTGAATTAACTAGCGTCTGTAAATGACCCGAAAAATACGAAATGTTACACTTTAAATGGATTTGATGTCTCTTTACCAGTTATCCATTTACTCTGGAGTAGTCAGTCCTTTGGCCACCAGAAAGGTGCATGTCCATGGTTGACTAAAAACCATTTCAACTCTCAGTACATGAAACATTGGTGAGTTGAATACCATATGGTTTTTGGCAAACCATTACAGCCATAAATGAATTTGATATGCCTTTACCTGTACGTATAGCTCAGGGGCTAGTTCATCCTTAATCCTTTGCACCAAGGAAAAGATAAATTCCATGGTGGATTGATGACCATGTCAACTCTTAGTACTTGAAACTTGGTGAGTTGATGTACCATCCACTTTTTGGTAAAGTCTCAACCATCTGATATGGATTTGTTATTTGTCTTTACCATAAGCCATAATCATATGGACTAGTTATGGTTTTTCCACAGCCTTTACCACAATCCATAAACTTGTGGACTAGCCAACTCTTTACTAATCAGATATGGTGAGTTGATTACCATAAAAATTTTGGCAAATTGTCAGCCATTAACGGATTTGAGAAGTCTTTACCAAGATCCGTTTGCTCCTGGACTAGCCAGTCCTTATGTCTGTTTTAGACCAGGTGAAACTAATAACCATTTGATTGTGTTTGTGTGCAGTAGCCACCTCCACCAAGTGTTGTTCTCCTCATCTTCATTACTTCCTAATACCAGCTTGCTTCTCCATCCATTTCAATAATTTGTAGCAATCCTCATCTGGTTTTCCTCCTTGAAGCTTTTTATCTAGCATAGCCTTACATACCTCAGCAGATAAAGGATATTGTCTTTCAATTAGCATATATATATCCATTGACTCCAAGTTCAAATAGTGTACTCTGCAAGTATCATAATATCTCTAACTTATGATCCTTTGTTGACCATATAAACCCAAATAGATCTTTCTAAGGGGTTCCACAAACAATTCTTTTAAATATCACCCAAAGCATCCTTCTCAAGCTCATCTTTTGGTCCATTCATACCATATCTATTCAAAGAACCTGATTATAATTCAGTAAGATCATCCCTAGTTATGTCCTTCAGCATAGCTCCAAAATTTATGTACACTATATCAGTTCCATCTTCCCTAATAATTTGGTACACACCTCTCTCTCCTTGCTTGATGATCTTATAAGTAGCTATACTAGGTGATTTCATAGCGTTACAGTGAACAGGATTAATAGGAATTTTTAGTACCTGAAGCAGAACGTCTCTTCCACTAGCTTCATCTGAATCTTCAATAATCAATCCTTATCAAGGTCTGTATGTAATCCTTTCCTTGCCATCTGTTTTCTCCTCTTTCCAGTCTTCTTGGTTGGCTCATCATCTTTTGCTTCATCACTCTTTAGTCTTTTTGAAGTCTTTGTTTGGAGTTCTTCACCAAATATTTTTAGACTATCTTTAGTAGCTTTAAAGTTTATTGGTGCAAAAGATTCAACCTGCTTCACCAGCTTATCAAATTCTTCTTTTACTTCTTCAAAACTCAAATTCTTCAGCTGAATAGCTTCCATGTCCCTTGATTCTTTAAGTATTTCATCAAATATGTTTCTCATACTTGATTGGGTCATGGGCTTTTTCTTTTTGCTCTTTCTCTTTTCCTCTGCCAAAATGTTTCTCCTTTGATTTACTAGATCAACCATCTTCTTTCAAAGTCTTCTCCTTGTAAGTCACATCCCTAGCACACTCTTTGACAACTCTGCATTAGCTTCAATCTTTTCTCTAATAAGACCCAATCTTCAAGCTGTGTAATACTGAGCTTCACAAATTGAACTAGAGCTCTCTTTTCTTTTGTTGCTCCAATGTCAATACTTCTTCTTCTGCAATTCTGTTGTACTAAGAGTGAGCCAAGTGTACTTGTATAAGCCCCTCTTCTTCTTTCTTCCAAAGTATCCATCGTTAGCTCAGCTAAACTAGCTTCCTCCGTAGAATTTGTTCCTAGTCTATTTAGGAGCTTCTCAAATGATACATAGGAGATTTGTCCTATCTCCCTTTTGGCCTTTATCAGTGAAGGATGGACTTTAATACTAGTTAGTACTACCTTGCCCTATCAACATTACTAACTTAATACTGCCAGTATTAACCCCTTCAGCAGTATTAACTCCTTCAGCATCAGTACTAACTTCTTCTTGAAAATCTAAGCTAGTGACAACCTTCTTTCCCTTAGTCTCTTTCCTTCTCTTATATCTCCTTCCCTTATCTATGGACTTTGGCTTTTGAGAGGCAACCCCTGGAGAAGTTTAGCTTCTTCCTAGTGTATTAGGTGCTTATGTCTTTCAACTTTTCCTCCCCTGAAGCATTGCAGTAGTCTATAGAAAGAAGAACCAGCCCTTGTACCAAGAAACTTAGAGGATCAACTTGAGCTTTCCTCTCCCCCTGATCACTCAGGTTCTTCCACTTCAGGAGTTTGAGAAACACCATTTTTTTCTCCTCTTTCAAAAACCATTCCACTTCTTCACCTTCTGACCCAGACTTCTAATAACACACCCCATTGTCAGCTTGGTTTGCTTGAGATCCTTTTCCAAACCATCAACTCTTGTCATTCAATTTAGGCACTAACTGGAAGCAAATAATCTAAAGTCCTCACGTCCTGGACATAGCTCTTGTGGTGGTGATAATTGTTGTGTGCAGGAGATGTTCCTCAAAAGTGTCTCCAAAGGTTCAGGGTCGGTTTCATGGATAGGTGTAGGTGTAGGATAGGAGTAGGTATAGGTGGTGGAGATTGTACTGGTGGTGAAGATGGAGATGGTACTGGAATAGTGGATGAGGATGGTTGAGATTGAGCCACATCAGGATGATCTTGACCTGCATTTGGATTAGTAACAAGCAGCATAGCAAGCAACAAAGGTCTTGGTACCCCTCTAAAACCCCTTTTCATATTCCCAAAAATCTTTTTGGTTAGGGTCACAGCTAGATAAGGGTGTTTGTTTTCCGTTTGAATGTCCAAAATTAGTTGCAAAAAACGAGGATACATAAAAAACTTTGTCTTGCTTTTTAAGTTTGCCACCATGCCATCAAAAATTAGTTTTGAAAAATTATAAACTCTGCCAGTGGAAAGACAAATCAAGCATTAAAAATATTGCTAACACCTAAATTGATCCCATCCACCACATTTTAAAAGCTTTTATACAATGCTAAAAGATGGGACTAAAAATCATCCATTTGGTGTGAAAAAGCTTTCCAAAAGGTGAGAAGATCCGTCAGAAGGGATTACCCCCATTATTTGCCCCATCCCTTCAAAAATCTCATTATTTGGCAACATTGTAATCCCTGAAGCATCTGCTAAGTGAAGCTTATCTCTAATAGATGCCTCAGTGATTGTATACTCAGTGGTATCAATAGTTGCATGTAACTCTAGAGTCCCATCAGCAATAGTGTTGGCAGTAGCAGTCTGCCAAAAAAACATTTATGACTAAGGAAATCATAGATAGTCTGGAATAGTAGATAAAGCATACCTAAAGGTTGTAACCATCGTAGAAAATCCACTATCACTGCAAACCCTGCACTTTCGTCAGGCTTGCGCAAGAACCCCACTTGATTGTGTTTGTCGCAGTACTTTAATTAAGCCATGAATCGAAAGTAGTACTAAAAGGTAATGACTTGAACTGAAAAGTTACTGGGTTTAGGTACGAGTGAGGTTGTAGATGCTGGTAGCAGGACAATTGACTATATTCTTTATAAAAATAAAGAGGATTTTTACTTTGCGAAAAGGAGATAGCAATAAACAGATAAGTATGAAAGAGAAATCAAACATTTATCTATATATAGCTTCTCTGGTAACGACAATAGCACCGTAAAAATCTATAACGGTAACATTTAAACAGTGTTTAAGCAGAGAAAGTCAATTTTCCCGCAACCAGCACTAACAATAACCTACCAGTATTAAAATTTACACTACCAGACTTAACTTTGGTCAACCAGAATTAATTATGATACAACCCGAATTAACTCTTTTTCAACCAGAATTAAGTTTTTACTGAAGCACACCTGCCTTACAACTGCAAATCCATGCTATTCCTGCAAGAATTAGACTAAAACAAAGAAAAACATGCTGCAAGAGTTTGTATAGACAGAATTAACTTAAACTAACTACCCGTATTAATACTACTAACTACCAGAATTAATACTATTAACTACTAGGATTCATACTACTTAAGCCAGATTTTAGTTAAACTAACACCAAAGTATACCCCACCTATACATTTAGCCTCTCTTAAACGACTATGAGTTTACCATCCCAATACTAACCACTAAGTAATTAAACCGTGGTCCATCAAAAGGTTTAGTCAATAGGTCAGCTACATTTAAGTCTGTGTGAATTTTCTCCACACTAATGAGAGCTCATCTCATAACAATTCTCTTATAAAATGGTGCGCTATCTTTAAAAAAAAAATGTGCTTTTCTTGGACAGATACACAGGGTTCTTTCACAATACAGATTGTGCTTTCATTATCAATTTGATTTTGTAACATGAAATTGAAACCATAGTCCCAGTAATGATTTTGAACCCACAATACTTGTCCATAGCAATTTGCAGCAGCTACATATTTAGCTTCTGTTGTAGAATAAGCCACAATGGTCTGTTTCTATGCATTGCCATGAGATAAGTTCTTTGTCCAAGAAATTGAACAAAACTCACCTGTTGTGGATTTCCTATCAAGGTTGGACCCACCATATAACACTGTCAGAGAATTGCGTCCCAGTCAAAAGGTGATTCTCTAGGATACCATAAGCCCAAATATGGTTTGCCCTTAAGGTACTTAAAGATTCTCTTCACAGCATTGAGATGTGAAGTCTTGGGAGTGACTTGAAAACGAGAACAAACATATACTGCATACATTATATCAGGCCTAGAGGCAGTTAAATACATGAGAGAACCTATCATGGATCTAAGTGCACATCCACATCAACAGCTTCCTCATCTTTTGTCAATGCCACTTTGGTCTCCAGTAAGTTATTGCAGTTTTCACATTTACAAGATCAAATTCTTGAGTATCTCATCTACATACTTGTCCCTGATATATGAAGATTCCTCCTTGTTCATGTTTGACTTTGTCCTAAGAAAAATAATAGTTCTCCCATAGAACTCATCTGAAATATGCTTTTCATTAATGCTTCAAACTCATCACACCAAGACTTTTTGGTAGATCCAAAAATGATATCATCAACATACACTTGAACCAGCAATGCAATATCCTCTTGTCCGTTTAATAAATAAAGTCTTGACAATCGAAACCCCTCTTGTATCCATGCTTCTCCTAGAAATGTTGATAGAGCTATGCATACCAAGCTCTAGGACTTTATGCAATCCATACAAAGCTAATGACCCACTTAATAAACTTACTTAACCTTAGATCTTCCAGAACATCCGAGTGATACTTAAGTAATCACAGTGAAGATGGAAATCCTGCTTGAGCCAACATCTAACAAGCTTTCGGTAGGTGACTTATGAGATTCTATATGAATTGAACTTGTGTCAACTGGAAAGAAACGATGGTGCGATTCTTCATGAATCAATCTGTTTTTAATTCATATTAAATAAAATAAAAATCAAAAAAATATAATTCTTTTTCTGAAAATTATTTTTAGTCATTTAGGATTTATTATAATTAAATTTGCGTTCGTAGGGCTTAAATTTGATATACTTGCTTGCTTAGTCGCGTTTTAGGATTCCAGCTATCGTTTTTAGCTTTAATTTTTAATTATCTTAATCATTACTTGCGTTTACATGCTTTTATGCGTTTTCATTAGTAGATGTAGAAACCAAATCAAGATCTTTAAAACCATTCAAATCACGCGATCACAAACTTAACCGATTCTCAATTCGCACCTCGCCGGGATACGACTCGGGAAGGTTTTGAATTTTGCTTTGGATAAAAGTAATCTTCTAGAATCCTCGTGTAATACTTATTACTATACTATTATTGACTAATCCTTATACTATATATTATATATACATATCGGGAGGAATCACTTATGTTCATATAAGTCAAACAAGAATGCAATAAGTATGAGTATGTCGGTCAAGATCACAAGTTGATCAAGAAATTCAAATCAAGATGATTCAAGTCAAGGAGATGATGCAAGATAAAGATCTCAAGAACTCAAAGTCAAAAGATAAAGGCTCAAGATCAAGATCACAAAGAATGAATGAACAAAGCCATTACAAATAAGAAAAGACCAAGACAAGACCAAAGAAGGCGAAGCTCAAACGCCATATCTTCAACATTGGGGAAGATAAAGTCAAATCAAGATAACCTCCATCAAGAAAGTCAATGTTGGGGAGATCAAAGAAGACCTCAACATTGGGGGAGATTGTTAGCCTTAATTATATTAAGTCAAACAAGAATGTTATCGGTCTTATTAAGTCAAAGAAAGTCTTGTAATGTAATAGGCTAGTCGGGTATTAACGGGCTTGGATTGTAATCTAATATTGTCCAGGTTTCGGGCTCAAAGCCCAAGATAAGCCAAGCCCGGCCTAAGTTAGAAAGCCTACGAGCCCATGGTGGCCTTAGGGTATAAATAAGACCCTCTCCACACATGGAGAGGGTGTTGGTTGCCACTTCTCACATTTCTATATGTGTGTAATCTTCCACCCTCACTCTCTCTAAATCTAATATTCTTTCTTTGTTCCTCTCTCTACTTTCTCTCTCTAATTTTCCATTTTTCTTTTATCTATTTTCTAGCTTATTGCTTATTGGTATGGTTTATGTTGTGATGGGATAGCTTATTACTTGGGATAACAGTTTGAAACAAGCTCATCGCGCATGGTACGACATGCTCTCCAAATTCCTTATTAGCCAGAAAATTTGTCAAAGGTGTAGTCGATCCGACATTGTGTACTCGAAAGGAAGGAAATGATCTCATACTAGTACAGATCTATGTTGACGACATAATTTTTGCTTCTACTAATCAAATTTTTTGTGATAAATTTGCAAAATTAATAAGTAAACGTTTTAAGATGTCAATAATGGGACAAATATTAGTTTTCTTGGACTTCAAATTTCTCAAAGTCCTAGAGGCATCTTCATTAATCAATCTAAATATGTAGAATCTGTGATATATCTAACTACTTAACCAATCAATAAGAAACTAGAGAGAGAACAGAACGGGAGGAAGATTTCCAGTAAGAGAAAGTAAAGAGAGAATATTAGATTAAACTATGATAGAAATGAAACCTGTAACACCCCCCAAAATCACAACAACGCAGCGGAATACCACTTGGGGTGCTACTAAAGTACAAGTTATAGAAAACGACCTCAAAAGAGATGTTTTAAAAGAAATGCACATTCGATTAAAATATCAAAGTAAATTCAGGTCCCAATAAATTCTTTTTAACAAAAGTTACAAGAGTTTAAATGTAAAACCTAAAAATCTCAATAAGTGTAAAATTACCAAAATACCCTAACGCAATAAAATCCATAAAAGCATGAGTAAAATTCATTTAAATGTTAAAAAATTATGAAAGTACAAAATATGGCAATTATGAAATTTTGTAAGATTAAAATACATTATGTTATGTAAGAAAACAAATTAATATTTATGTATAAAAACATTAGCCGAAATTATTTTATTTATTTATTTATACATTTACAAATTAAAGCAAAATAAAATAGGATAAATATATAATAATTATGCAAATGATAAAATCAATAGGGGCATAAACTGCCAGACCTCCCCTAAACTTGTACTCCACAATACGTAACTTTAAAAAGTTAAATCCACTCTTGGGGACTTGTATTGCCAAGTCCCCAAAATTTATATAACTCACAAGGGACAAAGTGCTAATGAAGCAACAAATCCTTGAGCCTTTTTTTGCCAATGGTAAAACTTATACCTGTATCCAACCCACCTCTTCTCCTCCCGCCCTTTTAATTTCCCCCCAAAAACACAACTCCACAGTTTTAAACCCCAATTTTACCCCCATGAATCTTCCACCATCACCATTTAATTCATCTCCCCTCCCTCCTCACTACCTTGTCCAGCCATAAAGTTGCCAACATGGCAATCCCACATCCCCCAAGAACCATTTCGACGCTTAGATTGAATTTTGAAGATTGAAGGGACCAAGATATAGCTTAAACACTCTCAGCACAACCAACAACACCTGTCTTGTTGTCTACAACAAGCACAAACAATAAAACGAAAGACTTAGTTACTTTTCGGCTATAAATAGCCTTGTAAGCCATTGTGGCAAATATAGCAATTTTTATTCCAGCACATTAATTTTATTCAATTTTATTAAATTTTTATTGTCATATAAAGTGTTTTAAGTTAACACCATGTATGCACTTGTAATTTTTCCATTTTAATGAAAACTTAAGACCTTTTTAACTCATTAACTCTCTATAAAGCTAATTTGAGCTTATCCATGGTTAATATTGACCCAAATTCGATTTAATACTTGTTCAATGTTCTTAAGAGTACTGTTTTAAGGTGAAATTATGTCATTTGATTTGTTGATTTTGGAAGCTTTTGGAGAAATTAAGCCAACAAAAGCTAATTGAGCTTATTGCGCAGGTTAGATGCTTTGATCCAGTAGACAACGTTTTCTTAGCCACTTCTCATCAAAAGAGTGCCTTGGTCTTTTCTGAGAACGAACAAATCCAATTTTATTTTCTAATTTCATTCATAGCTTACAGAACTGCTACTTAGAATCTTTAGCTTATTTGCTTTATATCTTTAACAAATGCTATTAGTTTAAAAGTGTATAGTTACTTTTAAGTTTTTTAATGATGAGCATATCTTTGGCACATTAGCTTTTTTCTCAAATAAAACTGTCATAAGTGTAGTAAAAGCTAGCTGAGAAACTAGTCTTATTTTCCTTAAAAGCTATGTTTTTTGTATTTAAATAGCTCAAATATAAATTAAGTAGAAGTAATAAAAAAGTTTTTATGTTTTGCTTAAAAATGGTTTTTTAAAAACCCTACTTTGGTTTTACATTTTTAGATAAAGGGTGTATGGGCACAAAGACCACAACGGTCAAAAAGTTTTTTTGCTTTTCTGTCACTTGGTCAATTTAAGCTCAAGGTTATTAAGTCACTCTTGAACTGTTGTTAAAACATTTTTAGTTTGGAAAATTGTGTTCATCTAAGGTTTCTCTATCTAAAGACCTTATTTCAAACGTCGAAGGTTTTTAGAATCCCACAAGTCTTATTTTATTAACACTGTGTTTTTAGTTTAAGCATCAAAAAGTGTGTGTTAGTGTGTCTAACAAGGCTGTTCAAAAGCCTTTGTTTTCTTGACTTTAAGTCAAAACTCACCAAAGCTTTTTTTTTGGGTCATAGAGTTATGTAAAAACCCAAAGCCCTTTTTCATAATCAAAATTAAGCAAGTAAAATAAATTTTCAAAAGCTCAAAATAGGTGCACAAAGTTCCCTAGAGAAGAGACTCAACCTGTTTAGCTTCTTTTTGCATTTAGATCTTATTTGACATAAGCATAAAAATAAGCAGTCCAAATAAGCCCATAGGATTGCCTTAAAGCTCCCTGTGCAAAGGGAATCTTTAGGCCATTTTCCCAAGCCAATTACCTCCCCACTCAACCAATATTGGCTTATTTAAGAGCATATATAAGCCCAAGAAAGTTTCTCAAAGTTTGATCCCTTGAATAAGCTTATTTGTTTGCATTATTTTTAAAGCCACAAAGATAGCCATTTGGCTGTTTACAACCAACATACTAACATCCAGATTATACTGTTGTGCGTTTAAAGCCACACATTTGGACTTATAAATGTCTTATCCCAAGCACAAATTTGTGTCCTAGTAATTTTTAGGTTAATTAGACAGTTAGTGTGCTTATTCACTTTTGTCTTTACTTTACTTTTGCCAATCTTAAGATTTAGCCATTTCTTAAGCTTGTTTCAAAGTTTCCTGCCTGCAATACTATACACTAGCTAGTTTGCCTTAAGCTTTAAGCTTTTTAAGCTTATTATATTTAGTTTAATCCTCTTGGCTGTATTTTTTGCATTGTATTAGCTTTATTCGACCTTAAGTCCAGAAAAAATGATCTTAGTTTTTTTAGTTTTAAAACTTATTAACTTCTGTCAGAATAACTTAACTTTTAAAAGAGCTTATTCTTTTATAAAACTAAAATCCTCTTTTAAAGTTTGTTAGGAATAAGCCCCTGTAGACAACTTTGAGATTTGAGTTTTGGCTGAAAAGCACCCATTTAAATTACGAGCCAAAAATAACCGAATATCGTGGGTCTCTATTGTTGTACCCAGATTTCATATGTAGGGTTAACGCATTTTCTTGTAGTGTAAATTGCTAATACGTTATGCCCGCCGCCGCCTACCTTTAGTTAATATCTATACACTTTCTCACTAAGATTTTAAAAAAAAAAAAAAAAAAAAAAGGGAAGATTATTGGCCGTGGCAAACTCAACCCGGGACCAAGCAATACATCCCCTTTAACTCCCACACACTCTACCCATAACTGCGCCGCTTGGTCTATTTCGTTATAACCCAAGGCAAACATATTATAAGGGGGTTTCCCCATAAAAGCATATAAGCTGTCAACTTATTCATTTTCGGCTTTTTGAATAACGTTGGTGGTATTTGGTATTTATTTTTCAATAGTAGCATAGAGAGTCTCTAGTAATTTGAGTAATATCAGAATTTTTAGTAAACATTTAATATTTTTTATAATTTAAATTCAGGTGATAAAAGTTATTTAAATCCATAAGAAAATACAAAAATTAATCAAAAAAATATTTTGAGCTTTTTAGAAAATTTACTTTTGTTCATCAAGTTTGTAAGAAAATTATAAAAAATTTCGTAGTCCCATTTTATAACATTTCAATCTTTAAAAGAAACTGGTCCCGGATACGGAGTTTTTTTTTTGACTCGTTTTAGGGTCAAACGAACTCCGTTTTCTCGGTCCTATTCCTTTTTCATTCTTTCGTTATTTGACCCTAGATATTTTAGAAGTTAAAAAATTTCCGTAGAGGTTATTTTTAAAGATTTTATGTCCCCTTTCCGCCCTTTTTGCCGGTATTCGGCGTTTCCCGTTTACCCCGTATTTAATTTGCATAAATTTCTTAGGTTTTTCTTAAACGTTTTAGTCCGTTATTGTTTAATTTTGACTTATTCAACTCCCCAAACTCATTCTCCTTCAAACACACATCTTCGATCGTATCGATTTACCATCCCAGCCTCGTTGGGGATTTAATACCGCAAAGCTCTATACAACTTCTCGTATCATTGATTGTTGGTTTTTACACTTCTTAATATATTATTAATCTTTATTATATATATTTGATTTAAACTGATGAATCCGTGCACGATCATGCAAACATTTTCGATTATTAAATTTATATCGGCTAATTTGAGCCTTACATACTTCGGGACCTTAAAGACCACAGGTCAAAAAAACATCCGACTATCACACTGAAATATATACAACTCTATTGATAGCCTCAAATATTGAGTCAATAACAGAAGTTCGTTCATTATGTAATTTAAGTTCCTCGGTCAATTAATTAGTTTTAATCGTACAGAATATTATCGGAATCGGGCTCGATAGTGTAATATCTAATATTGTATATGTTTCCGTTTTAATCCAAAGCAAAACCGAGCCCGAGTCCTAGTTTAAATAATCCCGCACGTCCCCATTAAATGTGTGGGGTATATATAAGATATTATCTACTAAAAATACTCTTCTGCATTTCCTAAATAATATCTCTATTTCCCTCTCTCAACTCCTCTCATCCTCTTTCTCTCTCCTAAATCAACTCAATTCCTCAACTCATATTCTAGTGTTAAATTCGTAATCGATTTTATATGTTTTGAAGTGTTAATCGGGGATTTCCCACAATAGGCATCAGAGCAATGTTGGATTCACGTGGTTGATTCTTTAGTTCAACAAATCAAATTTGTTGTCATATGAAGCCGAGAAAAAAAAAATCAAACCTGGATTATTGTGCTTAAGAGTGTTGAATGTTTTATGTTATTAAGCATGAACTGTTTGAAGTTGTAATTCTTCGTGGCGGTTTGAGTATTTTATTATACTCTAGCCGGCGGTTTGACAGAAAAAGGGACAAAATCCTTTTTTTAAGGAAAGTATCAGACGGCGAGTTACTCATTTAGGCGGCGAGTTAAGCAGGTACAAGGCGAGTTGTCAATAGGTTTAGCAGCGGTTTGCTTATTTTAATGCAGACGGCGAGTTGCTAAACAGCGAGTTGCTAAACGGCGAGTTACCAAACAGCGGTTTGTGTATTTTATTAGGGCAGCGAGTTGTCAAAAGAAGCAGCGGTTTGATTATCCAGACGACACCTTTTTTAGCGACACTTTTTTACCGAAAAAGTTGAGTAATATGTAATTTTTTATATAGCCTTTATAACTTATTTTTACATCAAATTCAAATTTTGGTAATAGCGTAAAAAAAATTTCGGTCGACACCTTTTTAGCGACACTTTTTTCGGGAAAAATTAAGTAAAATAAAAAAAATTTCTATAGCATTTTTAGCTTATTTTTACACCAAATTTAGATTTTGGTAATAGGGTAAAAATAATTTTTTTTCATAATCCAACTGCGCCGAATTCCAAACAAACCAAAACCAAAACCATCGAGAAGGACTTAAACTGCACAAATCATTCACAACAAACAAACCATTAACTACCAACGATCATTCATTCACGGTTATCTAGTGATCTTGTAAAATCCCGTTAATCATTTGTCGGTTTTGATCATAGACGAGTAAAATCCCGTGAACGTGAATTGCATACAACCACAATTTCAATCACATCATATCCACTTAAGATCCAACAACTTTCACACTTCATAATTCATAACCATTCATTCATCATGTCTACTCCAGTCAATACATCCTCAACAGATAGTCAAATGCACAACAATATCATGGCAGCTGGTTCAAAAGATCGTCCACCGATGCTTGGACCAGGAAGATATTCTCAGTGGCGTTCACGTTTTCTACGATACATTGACACTAAAGCAAACGGTGAATATCTGAGGAAATGCATATTTGATGGTCCATACAAGCTAACTAGCGTAGTAATTGAAGCTGTTGCTGCAACAGTAAATGCTCCAGCAGTACCAGAACATGACGAAGCTGAGACAGTACACAACATGTCTGAAGAGAACAAACTGTATTTTAAAGCTGAAAAGGAAGCTATTTTCTTTCTTCTAACTGGTATTGGAGATGAAATCTACTCAACTGTTGATGCATGCAACACTGCTAATGAGATGTGGATAGCCATTGAAAGGCTACAACAGGGTGAATCTTTGAACGTACAAGATGTAAAGACCAATCTGTTCTGGGAATTTGGGAAATTTACTTCTCGAGATGGAGAATCCATGGAGTCGTATTACTCACGGTTTTATAAACTGATGAATGAATTGAAAAGGAACAACTTGCAAGTTACCACAATGCAAGTGAATGTTCAATTTCTTCAACAGCTTCAACCAGAATGGTCAAGGTTTGTGACGCTTGTCAAGCAATCAGAAAAAATAGATCCTGAACAAGCTCAGAGGGACAAAGAAATGCAAAAGAATTTGGCACTCCTTGCAAAGTATTTCAAGAAGCTTTACAAACCTACCAACAACAACCTTTGAACTTCTTCAAACTCCAAGAACAAGACTGAAGATACCACACCAAGGTATAACAATGACAATTAGTCAAGGCAATTTAGGGATCAAAGGACAATGACAGTTGTTGGGGCTAGGGAAACAGTAGGCAGTCAGGTAGTGCAACAAACTGGGATACAGTGCTTTAAC
>BQNB010120790.1:3848-20571 GCA_026074375.1 Tanacetum coccineum | reverse complement strand
TATGATTTTTATAAGAAAAAGTAATCACTAAAATCTATTTTAATTGCTAGAAAATACAACTTTAATGAGAAAAATATAGAAAAATTGTTTTTATAAACTTCAAAGGTGCAGAAATTTAAAGACACAAAAAGCCCCAATTTTTATCAAACAATTAAACACTAATTTGATTTATTAAAACTTTTAACCTAATTTCTTAAAAATAAAATCTAAAATATAAAACTATTTTATTATTATAAGAAAAACAGGGTAGGAAATGTAAGAAAATAAACTAAAGGGTAGGCGGGATAAATTCTAGAAAGTTACACTTTAATAGAAACGGGTAACCCTACACTATGAGAAATTTACAAAACAGACCCTACGAATTTGGTTTATTTTGGCTTATTAAAATTTAAGAATTAGCAAAAACTTAAAACTACAAACTTATCAATGAGCTTATTCTAAACAACTTTAACAAAAGCACTTTGCACTTTTAATCACAGAATAAGCTAGAAATCTAGCACTTTGATTCCTGCTACAGAAAGTGGAGGTTTAAAGAGCTTATTGAATTTTAGCTTATTCCTAGCTTATTAGATGATGAAACTTAAAAACAAAAGAAGCTAATTGATGCTTAATATGTGTATTAAAAGTATTTAAACTAAAATTACCCTAGTATTAACAAATTTAACTAGAAAATTGAAATTTAAAAGTGCAAGGTTTACTAAAACTGTTTTTTGAGCTTTTTCTTAATAAGCTTAACAGCTTATTTCTAATTCCTAGGAACTAAGATTTTGGAAATAAACTCTCTTATGTTTGATGAACAACACTGAATAAAAGAAATTTGTTAAAAGCAACTAGAACTTAAAAAGTCTAAAAGTAATAAGCTAGATACCTAAATGCTGCTTAAGCTACTTTTAAAGGAAAATTTAAGCTAGCTTAAGAACTTGAAAATGAAATTTAGGTGTTGAATTTTGTAAAATTTATGGACTACTAAAAATAAGTTCAATTCTACTTTCTAACTTCTAATTATGATCTACTTTGTTGTGAGTAGTAAAGTGTAGTAGCAACATCAGAATTGGACTGATGTTGCTGATTGCTAGTGGCCACAATCTTGAATGCAAGCTAAGTTTTCTATTTAAACAATCTCATAAACCAGTTCACCTCATATATATGTAAAAAAGCTATTTTATTAACTTAATCTTAATTGCTATTAAACACTAAACTTCTCAAATTACTTTGCTCGCCTCTAAGAAACTGCCCTGGTGCTAAGCCTACTTTTTTAAGCTCTAAACCTTGTGATTCTAAAAATTAACTTCTAAAAGTTGTTCTAAACTTGGTGATGTAACCTAACTCAACTAAGCAAAAGGATTTGACAGGAATGTGTTGACTTTTTAAGTCAAAAACAGCCTAAACCAAACACTACCTTATTTAATCTGTCAAAACTATTTTACACTTAAAATCTATTTAATACTAAAACAGCTTAAACCTAATATCCACTCTTATTTATACTAAACTAATAAGGCTGTTTAAACTTTTAAATGCCTAGCTTATTAGTAATAATAAGCTAGTTTCTCTAGGAGCTTATACTATTACTTATGAAAGAATTTTAAGAAATGAAAGATAGAATTGATTATAACTAGAACAGTATTAAAACTAAAATACCTATAGGCTCATTAAGCTAAAGGAGACAGGATTATTAAGAGGATTAAAAAGAAATAAGCAATGTAGAATAAGCTATGATTTGCCAAAATGAAATGTAGAAAGGTAAACCTGAATTTTGAAGATTCTTCTTCACCTAGACATCCAAGTGAAGAGTCTAGGTGATCCTATTGGCACCTTGCCTCTAAACCAAAGCTTAAAACTCAATAAGCTGTGAAAGAGCTTATTACTCCTTAAACTTCCACAATGAGCTTAATTCGAATTTAATGATTCTTTAAATACTATATGAGCTAAAAAACGTATAAAAAGGCTTTTTACTAAAGTTTTAAACTAAATTTGAGCTCATTAACAAGAATAAGCTCAAAGGTTATTGTAGCTTTATCTGAGTGAAATTTCTTTAAATTGAAAATTGAAGTATAGAGGAGAGAGAAAGTTTATTGTAAACTGACGTGATATCTATAAAAAGGATTGAGTACAAGCTTATAGAACAACAGTACAAGTGATTAAAGCTGGATTACAAAAATATGTGAAAAAAATGCTTAAAATTAAAAGAAACACAAACTGAAAATTTAAAACTAAAACAACAACTGAAAAAGTGAGTCCTATGTGCTCTATTTATAGAGAATTGGTGAAGAGGAGGGAAGACTTCTAGAATAGTCCATTCAATCTCGACCCTTGATCATTTGAATTTGATTTGTAGCCGTTGGATGAGATTAGTGAGGTGTCTTGGCCAATGAGCTGTTGCCACGTGGACTGGTTGATGTGGAGAGGGATTATGAACAGGTTTGGGTATTTATAGAAAGGTCGCGGGGTTGTAAAAATCGACGATTAAAGTGGGGTTTTGTGGTGAAAATTTGGCGGGATAAAAAAAAATCGGTTTTGCAGTTGGGAGGTTGTTATAACAACACCGCGTTTTATGTTTAAAAGCTATGACTATCTGCCACACATTTGGTCCCATGATGTTCTTGTCGTTTCATTGTAGTGTAAAAAGAAGTTTGAAAATGGCATAATCAGTCCTTGTGGTTTTCTTTCTCTCTTTCTTCTTTAATAAACAACTTTCATTATTTTGCAACTTTAGTCCTTTGATCTTTATAACTCCAAATGGCCTTTGAATCTTTGAACACTTGTCATAATTGGTCCTTTGACTTCATTTTGGCTGTGTCGGGCTGATCCGGCTTTGATCTTTGGCTGTTTCTTCACTCTTGTTCTTGTCTCTTTCGTTCCTTGTCGGTTTTTGATCGTTTTTGCTTCTTTTTGTCTTTTCAATCCTTTCCTGCACAATAGACACAAAAGCACACTTTTTCTATTCTTTTGGCATTTTTATGGCTTTTATTTGGCAAAATCCCGGGTCATTTACATATACAATTAAGCAAATATCACTTATAAAGGAAAGACTTAAAGTTTGGTTGCCGAAAAGACTGATATCTCATAAACTAGTGGTTCAAGGGATTCTAATCTGATGCACATTAACAATGATGTCTGTTCACATCAGTTCAGGCCTCGCTCTTCAATGTCAAATGGCGTCTGCAGACAACACTTCAGGCCCTGCTCCTTAAAGAAAAGAAAGGTGTATGATTCAATGCACTTTATCTTTAAAAGAAGAGAAATCTTCTTATTTATGAGCAGTCTTATCAACAACTTCTATAAGTTCTAATGCTCGTTCAGTCAACAAGTGGATCAACATACATTAGTTTGTATTTTAATTCACTTGTTCATAAAAAATGGAAACAATATATGCAATTTTTGAGGGGGAGAAAAGTGAATATGATGAGATCAATGCGGTTTAATTCGGATAAGATCTCTTGATTATAAGTGTGCTCCCGTCCTTAAATTTATGGCTCATGTGCACCTCATTTCAGAGTTGATAAGATCTCTTCGGGCCTCCTTCATAATCTTTCTCCGGACACGAGTTTTGAAGAAGAGAAATCTTCTTGTTTTTGACCATTCTTATCAACATGATTCATGCTTTTTCCATGCTCGTTCTGTTATTAAGTGGATCAACGTACCTTGGATTGTATTGTTATTATCTTGTTCTTTTTACTTATTTTTTTTTTTTTTAATTTTTTTTTTTTTTTTTTTTTCTTATTTATTTTTTTTTTTTATATCAAAAAATGGCATCAACATATGCAATTTTTGAGGAGGAGAAGTGTGAATTAACTTCATATTGATTGATGTTTGAAAAATGGTCATATGACTCCTAGAATAATCAGTTCATGACTCATACCACAACCTCCTTCTCCAACACATAATGTTCCACCAACAAAGAATGACTGGGATTCGTTGTTTCACCCAATGTTTGTTGAGTAATTTAATCCTTCACCAAGTGTTGTTCAACCTGCTCTTGTAGTTGCTGCTCAAGAACCTGTTCCTTCAACTGGTACACCTTCCTCAACGACAATTGATCAAGATGCACCATCAACAAGTTCCTTACAAAATACTCAAGAATCACAATCTCAAGTTATTCCACCTGGTGTTGAAGAAGAGTATCATGATATTGATATTGCACACATGGAATACGATCTGTACTTTGGTCTTTGAATTCCAGAACCTAGTTCTGAAGAATCCTCTTCTCGAATTGTTATTCCAACCAACGTGCATTCAGTAAATCAACCACAAGAGCACATCGAAAAATGGACCAAGGATCATCCGCTTGACAAGATTATTGGTGATCTTTCCAGACCGGTATCCACAAGACTCCAATTCAAAATGTGAGCTGTTCAGCTACTATGATGCTCTCCTCTCTTCAATGGAGCACAAAAGTTATAAAGATGCATTAACCAAATCCTGTTGGTTTAATGCCATGAAGAGCTCCATGAGTTCAAACATTTGGAGATTTGGGAGCTAGTACCTCGTCCAGATCAAGTGATGATCATTACCTTGAAATGGATTTATAAGGTGAAATTAGATGAACTGGGAGGTGTTCTGAAGAACAAGGTAAATCAAGGAGCAAAAGGAAAATAGCATGGTTGAACCTTACTTCGTCAGCTCAGAATATCAGCTGGCAGATATCTTCTCCAAGCTGTTAGGACATAAAAACTTGAATTTCTCATGGTAAATTGTTAGAAGGCTAAGTATGTCTCCAGAAAGCTTATTAAATGCTGGCGCGAATCAAATGGAGTTATGGTGGTATCTCTTCAAGTTATCTAGTACTATATGTAATACTTAAACCCAAAAAAATATACAAAAATAGAAAATAGAAAATACCAAAAAGAGTTTTCAAGACATGTCTTCTATTTATCGATAACATTTACGGATCTAGAAATGTCATTCAATAATGACACGGGTCTTTAAATGAAGTTCGAGCAGAAGTTCAAACAGCTTTTCAAAACATGTCAAAAATGGCTTGCTATTATTTTTGATATGCAACCCGATTTTCAAAATAAGGAAAGCACGTCACCAAAAAGACGGTTGTTCCTAACAACGGGTGATTAAGTTCTCCCGAGCATGGATTACGTCATATCTGTGCACCCTCGATCTAATGTACGCTTTAGTGCATTATTTCTTGATCAAGAAGAGAAGTCTTCTTTTTAAATAAATGATTTTTCGTCTATGATTCTTCTAAAAAATTATTTGTGTTACACATGTTGAAAAAGGTGTTGTCGTTCAAAAATCAAATCAGTCATCTCAGTTCTCATCATAAAATATTTTAAAAGAATTTTCTATCACTCAAACAATGGCTACAGCTCTTTATATAGAAACGGACATTATTTGATGGGGAGAAAATGGGATAATTAATTCTTTAAAAAATGATCTTTCAACTTGGAGTAAACAAAAAAGGTTTAACTTTAAACGGGAATCATGATATAAAAGGGGAGCTTATGTATTTTAACTCCATTTAATGCTTTAGATGTTAGATTGTGTCATCCTTTAAGGTTTAGAAAGCAACATTATGGTTAATTAGGAAATTACGCCTTTAACTTGCAACTGAAGGACCTTAGGTTTTGTCATGGGTATAAGTTTTATAACCCCCGATCGAGTTTGTCTCAAAGAGATTGATTATAAATCATAGTTCGGGTTAACCATTTGTAAAGTGTTCTAATCAAAATCTGAATCAGTTTTTGACATTTACAAATAGGTTTCAAGAAATCTCGACCACTCGAACAAATACAATGGATCCTTTAAAATAGATTAGGGTCTTTGTTACGAGGGGAGTCAGTGTTTTCGAATTATCCATCAAGTACACGGTAATTATATGGAAAAGTTTTAATTAATGAGATAATAATTTGAGGGGAGTTAATTACTTTTAACTCAAGGGCTTCAGTTGTCATATGTTAATAACTTAATGGGCTTATAATATAACTTCATGATTAGTGGCTTAGGCTTAGAACTACAGCGACCAGATTGCCTTACCTCATAGTTTAAAATAGGCTTTAGGATTGTTTAGAAATAATTACCGTAGTTTTAGAAGCCTTGAAGTGATGATTTGTTTCTGATCATTTAATATTTCCCCAATACAGTCAATCACTAAGCTTTATTTTGAAGGAGTAGAATCTGTTCACAAAAAGAGTACCACATTAGGTTTGATAAGTAGGTGATTCTTTTCGATTAGTTCAATATCTTACAAGAAGAAATGTGTACATTCAGGACTTAGTTGCCTTAAGAGTTATCATTTCGGCTATTTAGAGGGTATAATTGTGACATCCGGGACTTAGTTGACTTTGATGTTTTTATCTATATCATCATTATCATATAAGGAGAAATTCATACATACGGGTCTTAATTGACTTTGGTGTTATGGTTTCGAATTAATTGTGTACTTCGGATATTTTGGCTTTACACATCAAGTCTTCTCAATGCGGCATGCAAGAAAGCCGTGAATCTACTTAAGAAAGGATTGCTGATTCGGGGGGAAGCTGTGTAAGCTTCTAAATGAAGATGAAGCTTGCTTGACCATAAAATTCAATAACTTTCCAAAGGTTCAAGTGAAGGATCTGGTATTACTCTAGAGGTTCTCGATGAGCCAAAGGACAATTCTGGTAGCTCAAGCAACTTACTTTCTTAATCTATTAAGGAAGTTCATGATGTCTCCAATGATGAGGAAAACAAAACTAAGAATACAAAACTGAAGCAGTAGTTGCAGAGAAACAAGCTAGATATGTATAAACCAATTTAACTCTGTCATCTGCTGAACTCAAGATTCAATCAATGGTGGATGTTCCCATTCATCAAGAGGACCTTGATGTCCAATGAACTCCACTCATTGACCCTGTTATATCAATGGTTACTGAAAAGACAGCATCAACACCCACACCACCAACCACACAAGCTCATGTTCAAATGTGTTCGACCTCTTGCTGGAAAGACATTTCAAAAGGAGTTTAGAAGTGATGGTTGGTGCAAGGAAAACAGAGATGGACAAAAGATTATTGCAGAGGACAGTGTGACTAACTCATACTTGATTTAAACCTGTCAGGTCCTGTTTTTCATATCATAATCTTGTACATCAATAAGTAGTGTGGTAATCAGTGTTATGTGTCAGTTTAATGAATTGTTCATGAGTTTCTCGTTAAACTCCAAAACATTTATAAACTCATCATAACTGACACTAACAGAATCCCTTAGTAATTTAGGGGGAGCATATATAGGTTCTAATATTGGCTTGTATTTAATCAGACCACATTTTCTCCTAAATTTTCTAACATATCTAAATCAATTGAGATCCTAAATCTCAAAGGGTTTGAAATTTTTGATCATGGGAGAGAATGTGATTTAAATATTAAATCTGATAAAAATGTAATCTATTAAGACTCAAGCAGGTACTCCTCCCTCCATGTGCCAAACAATTTCGAATATCGACGCACATGTTGAGGGGGAGCAGTTTCATGAATCAAAACAATCGAGGTACTAATGCTTTGATGTTTACATCGCCCGTACCTTGATTGATTTTCAAATGGTTTTATGGCGAAGAGAACAGTACCAAAAGACCGACCCTGTATTTACTTTATCGGAGTTATAAGGATGGTATGGTTAGGTACATGTTCCCATGATCCCGCCAGAGCTGGAGGGATCTACCCAGGGACAATCCACTAGTTAGTGTAGAAGTCCTTAGGTATGATTACAAAAGGAGTAATGTAAGAATAAGGGAATAGTACGGACTGAGATGGAGCTAGTACTGGAACATACCCAACAAGGTACTAGTAATGAAGTCTCGGTAAGCACCGAAGGGGTTGAAGAATGAAAAAGAAATGTTAAGATAAAGGGTGAAAAGAAAGCAGCCCTCCTTAAACATTAGGCAGAAACCGGGTCACTACATATGCTGTCAGAATCACATGGTTGATTGATGACATTGAAGACAAGTATCATGGACCCAGTGATACGCTGCACAACCCTCCCTAGCCACTCAAGATCCCTCAAAGGATTCTTGTTTCATTTCTCACGGAGATCAATACATTTTTATCGTCTCTCTCACTCCGAGTTAGATGATATTGAAAAGGTGGCAGTCTGCCTCCTGCCCTCGACTAATAAAAACTAAAATGCATATTTGAGTTGAGCCATGAGTCATCCACAAATCTCGGTTAGGACACTAATACAAACTATGCTTGTTCTTCACATACTGTGACAACAAGTAAAGATCTTAAGAGTCCTAGCATTATCCTGTGGTATTGCCAAGAACATCGAGTGTGATACGATAGTACTCACAATGAAGATGGAAATCCTTCTAGAGCCAACATCAAACAAGCTCTTAGTAGGTGACATGTGAGATCCACTATGGATTAAACTTGTGACAAATGGAAAGCAACGATGGTGCGATTCTTTATGAATCAAACTTGTTCCAGGCAGTGAATTGACGAATAGCTTTTGAAAAACCTTTCGATGTGCTCAACAACTGATTTTCTAGCACATTGACTGTGTATATCTTTCAAAACAAATGTGTTTCTGATGAAATTTGATTTTGTGCTATAAAACACTATCGATGTGTCACAAAAATACTTTCTCAAGTAACACGTCGATTGATTTTCAAATCAATTTTTATCTTTTAATCGGTAAGACAGTAACTAACCGATTCACTCTTATCGTGTTGTCTGCTTTGAGACGTTCCGATAAAGAGAACAGGCAAGTATGGTGATTCTGATGGCTATACATTTGATGATCCAATACTTATACTGGAAATCCTGTCAAGGAGATTCCTTTTAAGAGGAATCTACCTGATCACAGGTCGGTCCTCACGGATCCAGAGGTTAATCCAACCAGACTCAGGCGAATGACAAAGCCATATTCGCCCACAAGCTTTATTGCTAACTGTTTTATTACAGGATCAAGCAAAGATGGAGATGGAGATACCTCGTTCCAGTGGAGTCAATTCACCACCCAATGCTCACACTTAATGTTTCCAAGTAAAGACATCATGACAAACTGGAATGACATACAAACACAGCTTCGCAATCTCTGAGAGGTAGTATCATTTCAATGTTCAGAAATGTGTGAGCATGCGGGTCGAAGGTTTACAACATCCATGAAGGCAAACACTTCACAACAAGGATGATTCAGAGATTTACTGTGGCTGATGATCTCAAAGAAAGCTCGAAGATCACACAAGTCTAAGGAACAAAGCTCAAGGATCACTACAAGATGTACAATGAAGTCAATGAATGAAGAATCAAAGTCTACGAGCTAGAGTCAAAGATCAACTCATAGAATGCTATTATTCAAATTGTATTTTATGAGGTGACCTCCCTTAGGGGGAGATTGTTAGGATTATGAAAAAGACTCGGTCACCCTCGTGTATCGTTTAGTATAGCATAGTTCGTAGTTAGAAAGTAAGCATATGGCTCTCGGTATTGGGCCGGGTCTTTTACCTAAGTGTAAGCCCATACCCAAGCCCATAAAGCTCACAAACACTTGTATATAAACCCTTTTCCAGCCATGAGAATGAGTTGGTTGTTCTTTTTATCACATTTCATGCTATTGAATTTTCTCTCACTAGAAACCTCACTTTCTCTCTCTAGATAATTAGCCAACCCAATCATCCATGCTTGTGTTATGATATCCAATATACTACACACTACAAATATGAAGATAAACTGGTTAGAGTTGAAGTAAACATGTTTAAGTTGTAATTAGGTCGACACGCTTAATCTATTTAATAAATTGTTAACTTGATAAATCTATTTATTTTAAATTTGAGTTTATAGCTTTGGGAATTCTTTCTTTTTTACATGGTTTTTTTAGTTTTTTTCTTCGTAATTTTACGCACTTTATTAATATGACAAGACTGTTTTTTATAGTTTTTTTACGTTTTCTTTTGGTAATCGCATCATTTCTTTATCAATAAACCACGTATTGGCACTAGGAAGACCTGTCCAAAAGGTATTGAACAAAAGTATAACAGATTTCTAAGAGGCATGCTAAATTTTATCATTAGCTAGTAATGATAAGTTTCTTTACACCGGTTAAACAAACACCTATAAAGAGGGACATGTGATGAACGCGTAATTATGTATGTTGTTAATGTCAAAATACCATCATTTATGGCATAATATACATAATAAAAACGTTTATTTTAAATGCATATATTATTTAAATTTTATTACTCCGTATTTATTATTGTAGGCACAAAACAAGAGCACTTATAGAAAAATGCGAAATCTCGTCTCGAAAACCAGGCCAGCTGAACCCAAATTAAGCTCAACCGAGCCCTTTATATTAAACCTATTAAAAGTCCAATAGAAGCCCAATAAGAAAAATAAAATAAAATTCAAAAGCCCAATATTTAATAATTAGGGGTGTTGATCGGTTCATTCGTCGGGTTGTTTGGTTAAATTTTTTCTTGCGTCAACCTGAAAACCAAATAGAACTGAACCGTGAACCGAATTTGAATTCAGTTCGGTTTTCGGGTTAACCCGAATTACACAATTTATTTTAAAAAAATAGTTACATAAACATTTGGTAAAAAAATTATTCCAAGCATAAAAAGTGTTTTTTGATATTATGATAAAAATTTAATGCTCTTTATATATATATATAAATATATAAAAAATATATATATTTATATAAATTCGGTTTTCGGTTTAGATTGCCAAACCCATATCCAACCCGAAAACCAAATTAGTAGTTCGGTTCGGTTTTGGCAAATCCGGTTCGGTTATTAGTTCGGTTCGTTATTTTGGATTCGGTTCGATTTTCGATTTATTCTCTTTTTTTTTGTTTTTCTGCTCACCACTAAGGGATATACGCACCTATGGCCGAACAATTCAGCCGCAATTTTCATTTACTATTTCTTTTCTTTTTTTATTTTAAATTTGAGTTCGATTTAATTAATTTTAGTTGTATTAATCTTTCTTAAAAGTAAGAGTTTAATCACTATTAATTTATGTTTTATTAATTTTAAACATTTATATTAATGTTTTAGTTAATCACATTTTACTCGTTTAATCTTCACTCTTATCTACTCTAAATCAATTTTTTATAAAAATTCCTTTAACAAACTTGTTAGTTTTATGTTTTTAAGTTATAAAGTGTCAAAAAAATTTATAAAAATATCATTCTTAAGTTATTTTCTCTTATAAAGTTTGCCTAGTTTTATATTAAATATGATTTTTAGCATTTTTTTCTTACAAAGTTTTTGAAGTAAATTTCAAACTTCGTCTTTGTGGTTTATACAGTAACACATTTCGTCGCAATTTCAAAGTAAGTACAGTAGGTGTGGTTTTCGACTCTTGCAAGTTTGGTTCTATCGTCAATTAGCCGCCAAAGAAGAAAGTAAAAACCCCCTTAGGCTAAAGGTAGAGGTCACACTCCCTCACATATCAACGCCACCTCAGCTTTGTCTTTCCTCTCACTTCCCCTCACTCTCTCTCACCTTTAATCCGTTTTGGTCATATTCTCCTCATCTTTAAGAAGGATAACGGCCCGCGCGTTGCGGCGAGCTTAGTTGTCTTTGGTTCGTTTGGTGAGAAAGTGAGTTAGTTGTATTGTAGCTTTTATTGTAATACCAATTTCTAAGTACATACAGGTGAGATCAGATGTTATCATTTAAGCACTTCTTAAGTGTCAAATTTATGCCGTTCAAAAAAAAAAGTGTCAAATTTATAAACAATAGTCATGATACGCATGTCAAAAGGAGTTCAATATTGGGCTCGTTTTGTTCGCAATTCGACAATCTTTTCGGTGACATTTTTTTCTGAATGAATGGATAGATACGCATTGCATATTTGATACATAAAGTTTGTTATATAGAAATGTCGTAAATAAGTTAAAGTTGAAGGTCTGTTTTGTAAAATTTGATATACTTGAAGGTGCGTTTTGAAAATTGATATTTTTTTTTATTCTTTATTTACAAGAATTCATCCCTGTATGGATGTATGTCTGAATGCATATATCAAAATTTTAAGAAGAGTGAATTACATAAATCGTCCTTGTGGTTTGTCGGATCTAACAGATTTGGTCCCTGTGTTTTTTTCATCGGGTTTGGTCCTTGTGGTTTTGATGAATTGCGGGTTTGGTCCCTTGTGGTTTTGATCCATTGGGGGTTTGGTCCCTTGGTCAAACTAAGGAAATGTTGGTCAAGGCACCAAACCCGCAACGAATCAAAACCATAAAGACCAAACCCGATGAAAAAAAAGCACAGGTCTGTTAGATCCGGCAAACCACAAGCACGATTTATGTAATTCTCTCTTTTAAGAATTGGACTACTTACTCGAGATTCGGATAGCAATAGCAATCTCTATAAACTATCATCCATTATAGAAAATCGCTAAACACAATATTCGAAAAAAAAACGTAAAATTAGAAAATCGTTAAACAACATTCAAATGCATTGTTTTGCACGGGTGCCATGCTAGTAAACTTAAGAACATAAATACGTATTCACAGCTCATGTGTACAAACAAGAGTTAATTACATGTACAATTATGCGTGGTTGTACTTACTTAGTTACATCACTGTATAAAAAGTAACTAGACGTATAATATACAGATCGATACAATGATTTTTGTACAGATTAATACTTTGATAGCATGTTTAATCATCTCGAAGCAGAACAAGAAGGGAGTTGGTTAGGTCTCGCAAGAATCGTTTAGACAATCAATGCTTGCAGAATCAACAACGTTATAATACAACGATGATAGCCTGTTATCAAACTTGGAGACAACTTTATGGACAGATAATCCACAGTAGCGCTTCCCAATCCTTGCGATACACATGTCCATGATTTTCTTGAACATTCTATCTCCTTTAATTAACGGTTGTTCGACAAACTCACTCAAAGCCATCCACTGCATTATCAACAACAAACTCATTGCATTATGCTGACTGTTTATAAAATTTGTTCAGCAGAGAACTTGTCAAATTTACCTTTGCTGCTTGAACTTCAAGATCATCAATCTTAATCTCACTTGAAACTGGTCTCAGCATACAGATGAAGAACAAATCTGATTTTTCAAAAGCCACATTTGTGTCATGCTGATCATGTTATACAACAGTCGATCAAGTACCTTACAGATAGATATGAATCTTTGTTCACCTTAAGATTCTCGGCAGCATATATACCTGAAAGCTATAACTTCTAAAAATTCGGTCTCAATCTGCAAACGTTAAAGAATATGATGTAACTAATCACAAGATGCTAAAGAGAATCACATGAAAAAAAAAGCAGACATGTCTTATAAAATTACCCCTGTTTCCTCTTTTACTTCTCTTACGGCTCCTGTAAAGATCTCCTCCGACTGGTGCACATAAAAAAGCATACGAAATATAAGTTAGGGTTATGTGAAAGCAAGTTGAAGTCGTTATAAGAATGCACAATACTTACCTCAAGAATGAAGCCAGTTGGTAGCTTCCAAAGGTCAACAAGCTCAGGTGCACAATGTTTCTCTTGAACTACAAGAACCTGCAACAAGCCTGTTTATTTCCCAAAGCGCGCTACTAGTAGAAATTCTTTAACTAATTTGGGAGGATGAATAAACCTCATTTTTGTCATTCAATACGAAACCCCCAACACCTACTTGATGGGATGCATTGGCCGGTAACATACATGGTTCCTCAGGAATCCAATATGTCATCATAACATACCCTGCTTCTGCGTGATGGTACCGAAATCCTTCCTATAAGATACACATATGAGAACATCATCACCTCAAACTACAAGATCTTTATAATTCGTGGAAGTAGCTAGAACGGTGATTCACCTTAACTGCGATAGGAACAAGATCACATTTTTCTAGTGGCAACTTTAGCCATATTCCTTTCTTACCCTAAAAAACAAGCAATGAAATGAATAAGCATTGTGTTGAAATTGCCCGAGAATAAAATCTTTTTGGGTTTTGAATGTGACCTGTGTCCTCCAAATAGAAACCGATGAGTGAAGGACGGAAGCAAATAGATTAGTGTCAAATGGTAGTTTCTCTGGATTTACGATAACTCCACCATACTCGTCATCAAAAGCGTCAAGAAGAAGTTTTTGATTTTCAGTAAACGGAATACTACGATTACTAATAGGAGTGTTGGTGGCATTATCATATCTATAAGGATATTTTGCAACAGCTTGGGTAATCACTTGTGAATTTCTGCTATTTAAACAAGCAGCCTCAAGAGAACAAGCAGCTGTTATAACAGAGGCAGAAATTATCAATAAGTTTAAAAAAAAATAAAAAAAATACTAGTATGGTTTAAAGAAAATTAAGAATACCTTTGTATAAAGAAAAAGAAGAGAGTGTGAAGTTGCTAGCCTTTGGACCAATGGAATTTGAGACAAGAAAAACTGATTTCAGATCCATTATTATCAAGTATTATAATTACTCCAATCTACTTATATATTATTATCCAACAATAAAAAGACAAACTTGATTAAAACAAGAGAAATTCTTAGAGAATATCAATATCGGAGATAACTGAAGTCTAAAACTACACTTGCTTGTTCGCTTGTTATGGGTTAAACAATAATGTCAGAACAAGAAAATTATTATTAAGACAAGAGCATATTCTATATATCATGAATTTATTTAAAGAGAAAGTGATGACACAAAGGAAAGACAAAATCAAATTGCATGATTGAGAAATGAAATCTTCTATTTGTGGCTTAAAACCCAACACACAATAAATGATCTTTACTCCACTAGATATTTTTATTTGGATTTTTCTAACTTGTGCCAAGTTAAAAAAGGTTCACTACATACGTGTCATTTTTTGTTGTGAGACCTGATATGAGGATCACTTAATAACTGTTGACCATTCAAACGGTGACATGCAGGTTGTTGACTCTTTTTAACATGTACCCTTAGAGCACAAATTAAAAAAACCTTTTTTTATTATAATATCAAATTTCTTATTCATTCAAATCTTGTTCGCACAATAACCACACGTGTTGCTTTTTTATTTTCTATTTTTTTTTCTAAACAACTTCTAGCAAAGCATAGAAAAATACAAATGAAGCAATTGCTAAAATAACAAAAAAAAAAAAAACTCACTTTTTTTACAAAATGATGTTGTGCTTTGTTTTCCTTTCATCACTTTATATATAGAGAGGAATTTATTTAATGTGGGGAGCTCTTTAATTAAACTAAAAAAAATAACGTGTCACTTTTAAATTTACTTTTCAATTTTCTCTATTATATTCATCAACAAATTTATATTTACAAAAAGTGTGAATTGGCAGGAATAGCAGCTCATTGGCCACCTCATAAGGAATAACTCCGGCAAATCTCCTGACTCAATGAGACACTAACTAAAATAACCAGGAGTCGAGACTCAAATATTTGACCTTTTATCCACAATATCTTTTAAGTGGGCCCATGAGTTTTTCGAAAGTGGATACCATATGAGCCGAAGCTCTTTTGATATCCACAAATTTATCATATATAAACTTAATTTTATGATTGTAACATACCTAGAAAAAATAGATTTTATTGAATCACTAATCTAATAGGTCTAATCTCTTGCTTCTATGTGTAATCTAAGCGTGCTGCTAACTTCTCATCTCCTCTTTTATTTGTTCTACCGAATCTAATGGCTACTCGTCAAAACTTCTCACCCACTGTCACTATAACTCACAATTAAACTCGCGAACAACTGAAAGTTGTACCCTTAATTTTTTTTAGATTATTTATTGTATTTAATTTTTTTTAGATTATTTATTGTATTATTGGTCCTTAAACTTATAGTTTTTATTTCTACATTGGTTTCTGATCTTTTAGTTCACTAAGGTAAACTATCCTGCAAATTATACACATTAAATACAATATTTGATAATATTTTGTATCAAGCCGTGTAAGAAACTGTTACATGCATATAATTATTACCCATTTGAATCAAGAACACCCTTCACAAAAACCACATAACAGTTTTCTATATAAATCTTACTTTTTGATACAATGTGTAAGAAGTTGCAATGGCATTTGGGATTACCTATTTAAACTACCAAAATTATCATTTGTGAGTGAAATAAGTTGTTCTTATTAATATGCAGGTTTAGTGTCTTCTATATATGGCTAAAAAGTATTTCGAATTATAATCTTACGTAATTATAACCCATCTCATCCAGCCTTACATCTACTCTGCTATGGTTTCTTTACAACTAATTTTTACTCCAATTCTATGATAATCAGAATTTATCTAATGATTTATTTTAATAAACTCCTAGGTACAGATCCAAACAGCAGCTAAAAGAACCTTATGTGGATATAATGTTGCATCTTTTTACCGGAAATATCACCAACTAAGTTATAAATATAAAAAACATATCAAGTAAACCTCATTACTGCTCCCGATATAAGAGTCATCCACAGTTTTGATGCATGACTTTGCGGCCCTCCTTTTTGCAACCTGCTTATGCATAGTAAAAATTTGAAAAATATCCGTTACATGTGGCAGAACTTTCAGGAAAATATATATGGTGAAAGAAATATCTTTTTGACTCATTAGCATACCAAAATAGCCTGACAAAATGATGGCAAAACTGCACTTGTCCTTTCTTGCTTTCTTTAACCACAACCAAAAGGATATCGACAGTTAGCATAATTCTGTTATTGACACCCTGAGTGAGTATAATGTTAGCTTTATAATAATACCTCTAACTAATACTATCGTACCTGATCAAGCTTAGAATAGCAGCAATTTAAACTCGAGTAAGGGCTTAATAATCATGAGCCTGGTT
>BQNB010120789.1:0-20571 GCA_026074375.1 Tanacetum coccineum | reverse complement strand
GACAATTATTAAACTAGCTGTGGTCATAAATACATAAATCAGCGACTAAGAAAGAAAAGCTTACGTCCGGATATATTGAAATATTTTCGTAAATTGTTGATGAAATATTTTACGGAAATAATCCTTGGGTTATTATTCCGTTGCAAAGTTAGTCCTTACAACTAACTTTGTGGACTAACTTTGCGAAGCAACAATAACCACAAATACTATTTTCGCAAAGTTTAGTTTTATTATTTTAATCGCTCAGGAATTGTGTTCATTGTTATTAGTGAAGACTCCTAATGTTATATATATTAATTTAAAAAAAAGATCTTGTAAATTTTGAATGTGATTTTGAAATTTTAAGGAAGAAAATAAAAATATGCCCTCACGTTGGATGACACATGATGGAACTTAACGGGCAAAAGTAACGATCGTTAGCTATAATGATTAGGTTGCAACAAAAAGATACTTTATGGACATATGAAATACAAACTAAGTTTCAGTGCAAAAATCGCAAACCTTTTTTTATATGTTGAATCGTGTAAAGGACGTGGGACTCGTATGCAGCCAAAGATGAGAACCGGGTAATTTGTTTTTTTTGTTATTTGTTGTTTTTATATAATTTGTATTTGAGTAAATTGCAAAAATGCCTCCTTGTGGTTTGGCCAAATTGCAGGTTTGGTCCGTCAAATTTTAAAATTGCAAAAAACGTCCTTATTTTTAAGGTTTGATTTCACTTTTGTTCCTTGGTCGACTTGAAATGACTAAAATACCCCTCTGCAATTTGGCCAAACCACAAGGACCATTTTTGCAATAATAAAAAAATAAAAATTTAAAAAAAAACTTGTAAGATTTTTTTTTAATTTTTTTTATTTCGGTTTCAGTTTACGAGCAATAATAAAAAAATTAAAAATTAATTTTTTTTATTTCGGTTTAAGTTTAAGAGCAATAATTACAAAAAAAATTAATTTTTTTTATTTCGGTTTCAGTTTACGAGGAATTAATTTTTTTTTAAGTAAACTGAAACCGAAATAAAAAAATTTAAATTTTTAATTTTTTTATTATTTCTCGTAAACTGAAACCGAAATTAAAAAAAATTAATTTTTAATTTTTTTTTCGATTTTTGTTCGTAAACTGAAATTGAAATAAATAATATTTTATTATTATTATTAATTGTAAACTGAAACTGAAATAAAAAAAATAAAAAAATATTCTTACATATTTTTTTTAATTTTTTAATTTTTTTTTTTATTATTGCAAAAATGGTCCTTATGGTTTGGCCAAATTGCAGAAGGGTATTTTAGTTATTTCAAGTCGACCAAATACCAAAAGTGGAACCAAACCTTCAAAATAAGGACGTTTTTTTCAATTTGGAAATTTGACAGACTAAATCTGCAATTTGACCAAACTCCAAGGAGGAAAACATAAAAAAAAATGTAAGATACAGATGAAATCGTACGAACACGGTTGAAATCGTACAAAAAACATAAAAAAACAGACGAAAATGTAAAAAAAGGACCGAAAACGTAAAAGAACGGAAGAAAACGTAAAAATAGACGAAAACGTAAAAAAACAAACGAAGACGTAAAAAACGTGCGAAAGCGTAAAAGAACAAACGAAAATGTAAAACTAGACGAAATCGTAAAAAAAGACGAAAACGTAATAAAACGTATGAAAGCGTAAGAAACCAGACGAAAACGTAAAAATGCGCGAAAACGCAAAAAAACAGACGAAAGCGTAAAAAACGAGATGAAATCTTAAAAAACGGACCGAAAAACTAAAAAAAACGTGCGAAAAGTAAAAAAATCATATAAAAAAAATCATGTAAGAAAATTTTTGTTAAAGGACTAACGATGATAGCGATCGATTAGTAAATGGACTAACGTTGCCACATAATAATAACGGTAACCAAACGTTGTGGTTCATTTTGCTTCAACGTCGTTAAAAATTTGAAAGTACGTGGGTTTCGGTGTTAATACAAAAGTAAAGGGTTCAAGTCGGAAAATTTTGGAAAGTACGTTGGTAATTTATGGCTTTTACCCTTTAATGAATGAAAAGTTGGTTGATTTAGAAAAAATAGAAAAGAAAAGAGTTAATTATATTTTTGTTCCTTATGACTTGGTGAATATTTTCACAATGTTTCAAAAATTAAAAAACCCCCCCCCCCAATTAGTTTTAGTCTAAAAGTGATACTTTTGTTTCACCTTCAATCCAAAAAGTATCACTTGTGGTTTAAATTTTCAATATGTTTGGACTGAAAGTGAAACAAAAGTATCACTTTTAAACTAAAACGAAAACTTTTTGAAATTATATATATAATCATTTGAGAAGGGTTGACTTACTATTCATTTTAAGCATTGTAGCTACATTGCTACAGTGCTGGGCCAAAAAGAAGCACAAAAAATTTAGCTTAAAAATTTGGGCCGGCCCAATTAGTTTTTTTTTTTAATTTGTTGGTACAAAATAGGGAGGAAAAAAATGTTACAAAAGTACCGACGCATTCAGATAAAAATAATACCGCTTTCTCTGGGGGTAACATTCCGAATTGACTTAAAACAGTGTCTTTTTACACCCATGAGACCAAAAAATAATATTCGAAAAAAAAAAATAAAATCTTAACGCCACGCAACAACGCGTAAGACATAAAAAAAAACTTACTAAAACACGATACCGAAAAAGTAAACCGCACTATTAAATATGAGACGACATAATAACTCGCACTAAAGTATAGGAAATAAATATGAATTAATGACACGCAACAACGCGCGAAAAACTAACGCACCGCAGTAACGTGCAGGTAAAAATAAACTTACACTAATAAACCTAAAAAAACGCGCGAAATAAATGATTAAATAAATAAATAAATAAATAAATTTAACGCCTTGCAACAACGCGCGAAAAATTAACGTCCGCATCAACGCGCGGATATCTGTGCTTGCTTTGAAAATCAAAGTGAAATATTCACCGTTATAGTTCAATAACAATTATTTCGTGAAAGATCAACCCGCATATTATGTTTCCTTTCATTGATCTAAACAAACTGAAACTGGAACTACTGATTGTACGTGCAAACCGTACCTGGAGCCGAAAGAGGACCCTTTTTTGGAGTTTTTTCGCAAGAAACCTCTCTCTAAATCTTCAGATGTGCAAATTGAATTCCGAGGTTCTTGCAATGGGCTGATGTGTTTGTCACAAGACGAAGATAAGGCAGTAACCTCGTGTTTTTCTGTGGTCCATCCTCTAAAGTAAAAGAATGCTACGAGCTTCCACCTCTTCCTAAGCGTTTTGTTGATCCCCTGTTCCAAAAATCATGTGGGCTAGGTTTTGATGCTTCCACCAACACTTTGAAGATGGTTTGCTTTTTTTTGTTTTGTCCAAAAAATTTGTGCACCCGGATAATCCTCCTGATCTTGTGAGGGAGAATCTATGCACACTGGTGCATGTATTTGGCACAAACTCATGGAAAGAAATACCCCAAGTCCCTTTTTACCCCATAGAAGGTAAATCTGTGTTTGCTAATGGTTGTTTGCATTGGTTGGTTTTGTATTACTTGACTTCAAAAGCGAATACGGTGGACCTGTAATATGGTTTGATGTAGAAAAAGAAGAGTTTGGGATGATTGATCCTCCCAATGGAAAGTGTGATTTAGGGAGAATTATGGGTTGTGGTTACAATCACTTGGTTGATCTAAATGGTGAAGTTGGATTTGTGTTTCTTAGGACGTTGGAGGTTTGGGTATTGAAGCAGAAAGAATGGGTGCCACTCTGTCGAATTGGAAAACGACTTGAACCTGGATACTACACAGAGGTTTTGGGGTGTTGGAATAAAGACGGGGATATGTTAATAAGAGATTCAGGCAATGGAACGCATGAGTTCTTCGTTTACAACCTCAAAAGTGGCATTCTACATAAAACCAGCATTGCTGGTCAGGACGATGGATTTCCCCCGTACATTTTTATGCATCCTAATAAGCTGTTTTCAATCCGAGGCATTGGCACAAATTCCTTCCCGATGCAGAAAACAGATGTGAAAGAAATTTGCCAGCGTTTACTATCTGAGTATTACTATAATTCAGATTCGCGTTGCTTTCGATGTTCTCATCCCAGTTTTTATTCCAGATTTGTATTTCAGTGACTGGTTTTTGTATTGTGTGACATCTGTTTGATTGCTTTCAATAAATGAAGTTTGTTTACATACATGAACATGTATTGCATCATCAAAGCTGAACTCAACACATGTTCAATATGCGACATAGCGAGCCCTTTTTCTGTGCTAGTTATACTGTTAGTTCCGTTTATCTGATACAAAATACTGTGATCATGAATTAAAAATATGGGATGGTCCAACTCGCCTGACCCATCACTCGATTACATCCCCAAGATACGAGATTTGGTTTATTTGATCAATCGTATATACTACAGAAACAAACCTCACCCTTAGTTTTTAGGGTAAACCAATACAGAAATGAACCGAGTATATTGAAAGTACACAGGTTACAAATAATATGGGAGTATAATTTCTTCGAATAATAGCAACAGCACAGGTGATTAATTGCTAGTAAAACGCCTCAAAAAAGTCTCATGAATTGCTACCAGGCTTAGTAGACATTATAACACCCCCCCCTCCCCCCCCCCCCCCCCCCCCCCCCCCCCCCCCCCCCCCCCCCCCCCCCCCCCCCCCCCCCCCCCCCCCCCCCCCCCCCCCCCCCCCCCCCCCCCCCCCCCCCCCCCCCCCCCCCCCCCCCCCCCCCCCCCCCCACCCCCCCCCCCCCCCCCCCCCCCCCCCCCCTCTCACACCAAATCCATCTCTCGCACTCGTAATCAAATATATTTAAAGTAATTGCATAAACTTCTGTGAACCGATGAACATTTTACTTTTGGAAGCTAAGGCTAGAGAAAAAATCATCCATGTCTGCTGTTGCTGAAGTTGAATAACCAGTGGATTTACCGAGCCCAGATCCTGTACCCATCGCTCTACCCATATACAGTGAAATTGGTAGTCCTTTGTCCTTTTCTTCGGTTCCCGCTGACAGACCGCCAACAATCCCCACATCCGTCAGATCCACCTTCTTGGCTGCCACCACAAACATATAGCTAAAATCACACGCCGCTAGATTTGTCAAACCGGTTACTTATCAATGGGTCAATTTGAGTTGTAATGCATCTCAAATGGGTCAAAAAAAGGTTGCAAGATGCCAAAAGTCAATTTTCAATGCACACGGCCTCCTTAATCGCTTTAAAGAAAGATTTAGACAATTATTAAACTAGCTGTGTTTCTGTGGTCATACATACATAAATCAGCGACTAAGAAAGAAAAACTTACGTCCAGATATATTGAGATCAATTAGTCCACGGCTCAAAGAATCAGCCCAAACTCCAGACTTGACTTGGAAACCGTCCTTTTTTGACGACGCAACAGAAGTTTTATGAATTTGGTTGTTTGAGCTGTTGCCACTATCCATGAAACTTTGGGTAGTGGGCTCTGTAGATGACGCTGAACCAGTATGAGCAGAAAATGAACCAAAGATGTCGGAATTATCAAAATTGTTCATTGGAACAGCAGCAAACGGATCAACTAAGTGGATGTTAGATTCTGCGGGCTTCGTCTCAGGTGCCACTACTTGTTCAGGAGCCGCAAAAAAGTCTACAGCTGGAGAACTTGCAGCAGCAGCAGCAGGTGGAGACGCAAAGAGATCAACTTTAGTCTGCAAAACTCACAACATGCCAAAAAATTTATTAATTAGTAATGTAACTACTACACAACCCTAACTGTAGTACAAGCAGTTGGTGCAGATACAAAAGCAGTTGAGTTTACCTGAGACGCAGGTGCTGCCGCACTTGTCGGTGCAGATACGAAAGCAGCATCAGCGAACAAATCAACTTCATCTGACTTACTATTTCGATTTGAATCCTGTGTTGGGACAGGAGTTGGTGTATCCAATAGGTCACCAATTAAACTATCTCCAAACAAATCCACTTGTGGAGAACTCCCAGCAGCCGCCTCTGCGAAACGATATCATAAATAAATTACCACGTTAGTATCCTCAGAAAGCATTATTTTTTTATTATTATTATTATTATTATTATTATTTTGGTAACCATGGTTTCCGACACATTGGCCGAATATTCCACGGGGTTTGAACCCACCGCCACACAGACTCTGTAATGATCTTAACTATTTATAATAGAAATAAAGGATAGTTGAACTCAATTAGGTATTCCAAGTGAGAAGAGGAAACACGAAATTGAAGATCAAAAGGAATTGTTATACGAATCACGTAGTGTGTGAGAATTACAGAGAAAAGGTGAAAAATCACAATCATGAATGTGTTACAAATGAGCTAGGGACTAGTATTTAAAGAAAGAAAAGGGGCGGGAAATTCTGTTAGGGAAGGGTTGACTGGTACTTTGACTTTGAGCGCGTGCAGGTTACGTGTGTAGACAATTGAGCACATTACAGACTCAAACCAGGTAAAGCCCTCCCTTTTCAGGAGGTTGGCGTGGCCACAAATAATATTACTAAAAAAATGGAGGGTAAAGTTATTCTAGATTTTGATAAAGACAGACTTCTTCATTATCCATTTCATAACATCTTTCTTTTTTTTGGGTAAAGGGTTTCTTACCCTGGTAAAATATATAACATGTTCAGTTGTTTACATAAAAAGTGACTTTTAGTCGCCTACTATAAGTTCCATTCTGAGATAAAATTTACATAAAATTGTACTAAGACATCTTTGGTGTCAATTACTCGGCGCTACCTTTCTGGCAGGGATGTTGATAAATATACTTGAGAAGACACTTATCTTGAAGTATTACTAATAATATAAGCATATTATAGCATGGCAAATTAGCTCATAACAGGACAGTCAAGTAAAATGAAGGGCACTTTCAGATGTCAACAATACGATGGTGCAAATACTGCATGTTCACTAAAAAGACATTAGATGTTACCAGAACATCAGGTAAAAGGCTTACTTGAATTTGATGTTCCCCGAGGGTCGAAATCATCAAAATCATCATCCTCATTGTTATTTGAAGTTGCTGAAATTGAGGAATATTTATCAGCAGCGCTGTTTACTGATCCTTTTGATGCACCAGTAGCTGGAGAGTCTTGAACAGTGCTGAGATCAATAATTCAGTATTAATAACAAGATAACACGAAATATTACAAAGTCAAAGCAATTAGTTCAACTACATGGTGACTTATCGAGTAGAAAGAACAAACATTTACCAGAATTTTTTTTATCAATAAACGTCCGCAAGCTTACCAGAAAAAAAAATTCACACGAGATACAAGATTAAAACAACATGCGATATCAGAAATTCCAGTTATCTTATTGTTTCTCTATCTTTGACACAACTGCCATCAGAATCCCAGGAAACCATATGCTCGTCTTTTTCTAATTACCAACATAATTGTTATAGCAATCATGCAATATTTTACTGAGATATGATTAGGAGATCTAAAACTTAAGACTAAACTTGTGAATGAACCTGTGTGGCATTGGGTCATTGGATTGTGAAGAAGTGGGTCATGTTGTTGCAACCAATAAATTATTGACATGCAGGTTTAGGCGTAAATGTAGGCATAAGTTTAGGTCTCTCAATCACTTATCATACTGTTTCAGCTATAAACTCCTGATGCACTCTCACAAACAAGTATCTCGTTATCACGAGATAACCTAAGATCATGGTACCACAACTTGAGTTATACTTATTTAGACCAACCATCACCATGCAAAATAATAAAAATAGTATAGTAACAATAGAAACGATAAAAGTGACACCTAACACCACCACATCAATTCTTTCACCACAACAAAACGCCCATAAATACGTGCATTGGAGGAGGGAGATTCTCTTCATGGTCTTGTAACAACAAAAACCACATACTTTGATGCTATAATTTTTTAACCAATGCCATAGATCATGATTTAACGACTGCCAGCAGTATAGACCGTCATCAGACACAACCATGAACCAAGTAAACAGACATTTGCATCTGTGTTTAAAAAAGATGTGCCCCGAGCGCACTGACGCGTGAGGCGAGTCAGGCATGTGGCTGATGCATCAGGTGACAACCACCGGCGAAGCGATTATGAAATTACGCAGTTGAGGGCTCACGCCCAAAGGCCGCCTCGGACGTTTTAGGCACGTCTTGATATATATCGGGTCCTAAAAAAAACTAATATGAAACTTATGATGTATTATTATGCTTATTAAGTGGGCTATTTAATATAAATAAGCTAGTTAAATTGGAGCAATTTGAATAATTTGGCTAAAAAAATGATTCTAAAACATATATACATACGGATTCCCCCGTGTAAAGAGAGTATGAATTCGGTAAACTATGAGGAGGGATTGGTTTATTGTTTTTTTGTTTGTTGAAGCGGTATCTTTGTATGAAATACTAGTAAAAAATATCAAAAGTGTGTATGTAAAAGGTATGCGCCTCGCCTACATGAGGTGTGCGCTTTCGCCTCGTCGCTTTGCGCCTCGGCTTTTTGACCTTTAGTGCAACGGGGCGCCTCACGCTATTTAAAACCCAGATTTGCATAAAATACATGATTTTGCACAGCTCTTAGTCAAGGAGTAACTCAATACTGTAATTAGGAACCTCTTCCAAACATGTAACTTGTAATGCAAAGATAAAGATCAAACCTTCCATAGCGAGACGTCCCTTTCTTTGAGGAGCTCCCTGTGCTAGGACTTTTTTTTATAGTCTCTCGTCGTGGCTTAAATTTACCAGGTTCAAACCTATCTTCACTTGATTGCTCCCTGTCCTTGAAACTATCCTTAAATGTTTCGCCATCTCTTGAACCACCAAACCCACCATACCTATCACTTTTCTGAAAGTTACCGCCACTAAACGAGGCTGACGAGCCAGATTTGTATGATATACCAGTTGATGATAATCCGACATACCTAATGATCAAAAAACAAAGTTCCATCACCAAACAGTAAACAAAAAAATAGTCATAACTTCATTTCCTAGACACTTCATTTACTAGACACCGTCACTTACTTATCCCGGTTTGCGGCAGCTTTGTTTCTAGCTGTTTGTATCTTATCTTTATCATTCAGCAGAGACACTATGTTCTCCACTTTTTTCCTCACATTGATTCCGCTATCCTTTCCGTTTGGTTCAACATACTCGAACGATGAGAGCGACTTTGCGATCATAAGAACAGGTTGGCAGTTTCAATAATAGTAATACTAGTCGGTAACCAAAAACAAATATATCTTGAAAATGATCAAAAGAAAGACGCTAACGCTAAAAAAGGACTTACAGAGATCTGGAAAGTATGTTCTATAATGTCATCAACTGCCCGCTCAGATCCATTTGCCACCAAATACTCTATCACAGCCAATGCCTACAATTTATTATCACTAAAAATTGAACGAGACGAGTCGAAGTTTTATTTCGGCTAAAGATGAATCACTTGACAAGTAGCTGGAAATGTGAAAACAGACAAGACAATACCTTGTAGACATGACGCCAATTGCGATCAGTCTCAGTTAATCTTGCCCATAGAACACCCATAAGCATCTGACATTCAGAGCTGAAATACATATCGAGTGAGCAACCAATTAATTTTTTTTTGCGGACGACACTGTAAAAATGATAAATCACTATTCGTGAATGTAAGAAATATTTACAATTTTTTAGTTGCCTGTGCGATTTCTGCCAATGCAGTACCATGTGGACCCCAAGGTTCATCATCAGTTGCATCCAATACCTGTGCCAATATCATTGACGTTAAGCAAACGAACAGATCTATCACAGCTATCTAAATAGTAAACATTGGCTAACGAAGATTCAAAATTCAAACCGTACAATACAATCATGCTATAGAGTCAAATGTTTAGCGCCCAATTTTTATAGAACGAGTTAAAACGCAAAAGACCACCATACCAACAGTGATGCATATTAGAGTTTAGACATGAATACTTTACTGTTGACATGCAAAGAAGGTTACTAAAACCAATGACGTCAATAAAAGTGGCCCGTACAATGCAGATTGGCCTATCTTAGTCGAATAGATGGATGAATGAAAGAGAGTTAATATCAGCAATTCCCGCGCGAGGGTGAAGCAACGAAATATGAGCAGATTTCAAGTAAATGGGGGATTTTAAAGCAGAATAACAAATTGGATACGATAAAAAAAACGAAATAAAGATATGAAATATGGTTCATCCATTACATAAACTCCATGGCTGTAGATTGCATGACATGCTATACGAATCACCAAATCAGAAGTTGAAATATTAAGGGGGTGTTTGTTTCGGCTTATATGTGGGCTTACGAGCTTATTCGATTCCGGCTTATATAACATAAGCCCCAATTTACCGGCTTATATTGAGACTTATGGGCTTATATAAGTTTATCATATGGTAATAAACTTATATAAGGGAGTGTTTGTTTCGGCTTATATGTGGTTTTATGAGCTTATTCGATTTCGGCTTATATAACATAAGCTCTAATTGTCCGGCTTATTTTGAGACTTGTGGGCTTATACAAGTTTATTACGATATGATAAACTTACATACGCCCACAAGTCTCAAAATAAGCTGGAAAATTAGGGCTTATGAAATATAAGCCGAAATCAAATAAGCTCATAAGCTCACAAATAAGCCAAAACAAACACCCCCTAAGCCCACAAGTCTCAAAATAAGCCGTTATGAAATACAAGGCGAAATCAAATAAGCTCATAAGTATAGAAGCCGAAACAAACACCCCTTAAACTTATATAAGCCCACAAGTCACATAATAAGGCGAAATGGAATAAGCTCATAAGTCCACATAGAAGCCGAAACAAACACCCCCTAAACTTATATAAGCCCACAAGTCTCAAAATAAGGCGAAATGGAATAAGCTCATAAGTCCACATAGAAGCCGAAACAAACACCCCCTAAACTTATATAAGCCCACAAGTCTCAAAATAAGGCGAAATGGAATAAGCTCATAAGTCCACATAGAAGCCGAAACAAACACCCCCTAAACTTATATAAGCCACAAGGCCTCAAATTATGGCGGAAATGTAATAAGCTCATAAGTCCTCATAGAAGTCCGAAACAAACCACTCCCCTACTTATATAAGCCCGCAAGTCTCATAATAAGGCGAAATGGAATAAGCTCATAAGTCCACATAGAAGCCGAAACAAACACCCCCTAAACTTATATAAGCCCACGAGTCTCAAAATAAGGCGAAATGAAATAAGCTCATAAGCCCACATATAAGCCGAAACAAACACACCCGAAATATTAAGCTAAAAACAGCTAACTATATCAACTGAATTCTTGATTGCATAATGTGGTAAACACATGTTATAAAAGGGGTGTTTGTATAAGCTTATTTGATTTCGGCTTATATTTCATAAGCCTAAATTTTCTGGCTTATTTAGAGATTTATGGGGTTATATAAGCTTATTAAATTATATAATAAAGTCATATAAGCCAAAAAGACTGCTAATAAGCACACATTTAATCAGCTTATTTATAAGATTTAATTAGCTTATTTGAACAAGATGGGATCTATCTAAATCATGAATAATACCTTTTGTTCAATTTCAGGGACCTTTAATACTTTCAAATTAACCTCCCTCTTGCTGCACCAATCAATTAAAATCAATAATAATTAATACATTCTTTTATATAAAAATAAAAAAAAATGGAAAATTTCTTACATCTCGCGAACTGTTTGATCGAAAACCTTCATGAAATCCATTTTTTATCTATCGATCTTAAATCAAGGAAGGAATTCGGTCGATTTGTTTGTTTGGATACAAACAGATAGATATAATTAGATACAGATCTCTCTCTATCTATCTCTCACCTTTTTCTTTTTTTAAAATAGAATTAATATCAGGCGGAAATGAGCCGAGCTGTTCGTGAAAAGTTTCGAAAGAAAACTCGAATGAACCGAGTCTAAACGACTTTTAACCGAGCTCGAGCTTAAATTGGGAGCTCATTTAATAATTACTTTTTGCAAAATGACAAGGTATATCAGGTTTACCGGTTGTTTCACTTTTATGTTTTGTTTGTTTTTTTCAAATAACCTCTTCTAACATCTTTTCACCACTTATGTCTGTAATCTCTCAGACGTTTTTTTTTTGGTTTTTTTAAGAGATAAGTAGTAAAAATCACTTCTAACCTCTTCAAAAATTCAGACAAAATATTTCACTTTTTACCTCTTCTTCTCACTTCTTTCTACAATAATTAAATAATTCATACTTTTTCTGGGTTTAGTTTTTCAAACTGCCTTTTATTTTTTTTGTACGTTGTTTTTACGTTTTGTCTCACTTTTAATCGTTTTCTACGATTTCTAGATCTTTCTCTGGTTTTCTCACGAAACTATTTTTCATAGGTTATTTACGTTTTTGTCAGATTTTTTACGTTTTCGTCGGTTTATTTTTACGATTTTTTTTTTTTTCCTTTTTTTTTTGTTTTTTTTTTTTTTTTTATTTTTTTCCTCTGTTTTTTACGTTTTCGTCAGTTTTTTTACGTTTTCGTCAGTTTTTTTACGTTTTCGTCTGATTTTTACGTTTTCATCAGTTTTTTTCGTTTTCGTTTGTTTTTTACGTTTTCGTCAGTTTTTTACGTTTTCGTCAGATTTTTACGTTTTCGTCAGCTTTTTTATGTTTTCGTCAGTTTTTTTACGTTTTCGTCTGTTTTTTACGTTTTAGTTAGTTTTTTACGTCATCGTCTGTTTTTTTACGTTTTCGTCAGGTTTTTTTATGTTTTTTACATTTTTGTCTGTTTTTTACGTTTCGTCTGTTTTTTTACGTTCTCGTCTGCTTTTGTACGTTTTCTGTCTATATTTCTTAGTCTTTCTCAGATATTTTACGTGTTTTCGTCTTGGTTTTCTACTTTTTCGCACTTCTTTTTCGTTTATTCCGTTTTTTACGTTTCCCCCCCTTCAATTTTTACGTTTTCGCAAGTGTTTTACAGTTTTCTTCCGTTTTTTCAACGTTTTCGTCTGTAAAAGTACGGACAACGTAAAAAACTGACGAAAACGAAGAAAAGGACGAAAACATTAAAATAAATGACGAAAACGTAAAAAATGGACGAAACCGTTTTAAAAAAAAACTGACCAAACCGTATAAAAACTAACGAAAAACGTAAAAAAAAACTGACGAAAACGTAAACAAATGGCGAAAACTTAAATAACTGCCGAAAACGTAAAAATGACCAAAAAACGTAAAAAAACTGACGGAAACGTAAAAACTGACGCAAACAATCAAAAAAACTGACCAAAAACATAAAAAAACAGCACCAAAAAACGTAAAAAATTAGACGAAAACGTAAAAAAACCGACACACACGTGAAAACGGACGAAAACGTAAAAAACTAACGTTTAAACATAAAAAACTAAAAAACGTATAAAAAAAAACATTGAGAAAAACGTATAAAACTGCGAAAACGTTAAAAAACTGACGAAAACGTAAAAATATTCGACTGGAAAACGTTAAAAAACTGACGAAAACGTTAAAAAACTGACGAAACGTAAAAAAATAACGAGAACGTAAAAAAAACAGAACGGGAAAACGTAAAATAATGACGAAATCGTTAAAAAATGACGAAAACGTAAAAAAAAAAAATGTCGAAAACGTTAAAAAAATCTGACGAAACGTAAAAAAATAATGAGAACGTAAAAAAACAGACGAAAACGTAAAATAACTGACGAAAACGTAAAAAAGACGAAAACGTAAAAAACTGACGCAAACGTGAAAAAACTGACGCAATCGTAAAAAAACTAACGTAAACGTAAAATAAAACTGATAAAAACGTAATATAACTGACGAAAATAGACGAAAACATAAAAAACTGTCGAAAACCTAAAAATACTGACGAAAATGTATAAAACTGACAAAAACGTAAAATAACTGACGAAAACGTAAAATAACTGACGAAAACGTAAAAAAACACTAGTAAAAAGATAAAGAAACAAAAATGAAAGAAGTACTTAATTAGAACAAAAACAAATGGTCTTCTTCTTTGCAGATGAAGAGCTTAGATGCACCTCTTCTTCTGCAGACATGATTTGCAGATGAAGAGGTAAAACCTCGAAAAAAACAAACGAAACCTTAGTTAGAGGTGGCAATTTGAGACCCATTGGGTAATTTTGGATCTAGTTGGGTAAATATTTTTAAAGGATGGGTCTAGTTGGGTCTTTCTTAAAATTTAAAAATGGATCTAGTTGGGTCTAGCATTTCTCCATTAATATTATAGATGTGTCTGGTTGGGTCTCTCAATGGGTCTAGATGGGTCTCCCTTATTATAGATGGGTCTCCCAAGGAGATTAGACGTCTAGCGGATCAAACGTTTTTTTATACGTTTTCATCCGTTTTTATCCATTTTTATACGTTTTGTACTTTTTTTACGTTGTCAAATGTTTTATACGTTTTAGTACTTTTTATAAAAATGTATAAAAGCGTATGAAGACGTATAAAAACGTACAAAATGTACGAAAATGAACGAAACTTAGGAAAACGAAGAAAAATGGAGGAAAACGAAGAAGGACATATGTAAACGAACAAATTCGTACAAAAACGGACGAAAACGTTCAAAGCCGTTCAAAAAAGCTTGAAAATGTGTAAAACGAACAAAAACGGTCGAAAACGTATGAAAACGCACGAAAACAGTAAAAAAACGTCGAAACGGACAAAACCGGCCGAAAACGGACCAATAAGCACACAAATAAGCTTAAATGAAGGAATTTGATTTGTTTGTTTAGGAAAAGAGATAGATAGATAATTAGATGCAGATCTCTCTCTCTATCTCACCTCTTTTTATTTCTTCTAACCTTTCTCTTTTTTTTAACTAGGGGCGTAAACGAGCCTCCCTGCTCGAGAAAAGCTAAGGATCGAATCGGTAAAAAGCTCGAATTAGCCGAGCTTAAATGACCTTAAACCCGAGCTTTAGTCTAAATGGGAAGTTGGGAACTCATTTAATAATCGAGCCCCAGCTCAAGCTTTATATACAAGCTTGAATAGGCTCACGAGCTTACACGAGCTCTAATAAACGAGCTCAAAACAAATAAGCGAGCTCTAGATAAACGAACTCGAAAGATTAAGCGAAAAAAGGCAATATTTAATTTTTTATAAGTGCATCGCAAGCGAGTCGAGCCGAGCCGAGCTCGAGCTTTATATATCATACCACGAGCCGACCTCGAGCTCGAATCTTAAGACTCGAAACGAGCCGAGCTTGAGCTTTCTAAAATATAAACAAACTCGAGCTCTGGCATGCAGGCTCGGCTCGGGTTGTTTCCATCCCTAAAATTAACTATGCCATGTTCCAAAATTATGCATAAACAAGAAACAAACATTTAACAAAAACATAATTACTATAACTTTTTTTTGTAGAATGACAGTTTTACTATTAACTAATTAATTATTATCTTTTTTAAAGTTTGTAATATTAAATTCAACAAATGATAATAGGCTACTAGATCAAATTTTTATATCTGTTTTTAGTAGTGAACTTTTAAATTTAGACATTTCAAAAAGAAAACGTGAATTGTTAATTTGGGATGAATGTTGTACATTTTTGTCCCTATGGTTTACTGGTTGTTTCACTTTATAAACTTGTTACTCCTTAGCTTTAGTGGTGGAGATGTGTATCCTTGTCAAGCCTATGATAGAATACTCATACCGACCGAGCAATTGAGCGAATTAGTTATATGTTACCACATAAATTAGTTGAGTGATTTGAGTGTTTTTATCTTTCTATTTCGTGAGGTGTTTGGTTGTGTACTAGTAACTAATCAAATAAATGCTTAACGGAAAAATCCTTAAGGATACATTTTCATAAATTTCTAAAGGCTACTTGAGGACAAGTAGGATTCAAGTGGGGGGATAGCATCATTTATCCCATATTAATTACCCATTTTATATTATTATTGCAAGAATCGATACTTAATTGTTTATATTTGAGATTTGCAGTAATTATGGAGCACTTGGTGAAGATTAGCTAAAAGGCAAGCATTTTGGAGCATAAACGAAGAGTTCGAGAAAGTCTACTCACCTGACATCCAATACGCCGTTTTATTCTAGACCTATACGACGTATCCAAGACTTTGACGAATTAAAAGGCCATTGCCTGACTTTGAAGAATACGCCATATCCACATCAACGATACGTCGTATATAATACTTTGTTCAACGAAGAAGAACCAACTAGTTTTACCTCAATACGTCGTATCCATCTAGGAAGATACGACGTATCCCTAACTACACTTCACCAGATACCACGAAGAAATCAAGTCCAATACGCCGTATCTAAGAATCTCTATACGCCGTAACAAGCTAAAAGTATTCGAAGGTTCTAGAAGATATTAAACGTGGTCCTCACTTCAAGAAAACCCAACATGTCGTATCCCACATCGCCTGATATGGCGTATCCACTTAATTTCAGACTCTATAAATACCAAACCCTAATACGAGTTTTTATATGCTTTTAACCACCAAGTCTGATTTTCAGAAGATCTAAGAAGCCAAAAGGTGCAGCAACGTGCTTCAATTCATATGGAAACCCTTGTAATTCATATACTCTTCATACGCGTTCGATTGTTGGTATCATTCATTAACTTGGTTAGGTTACCTTAGCCGCTCGTTTATGAGGTTTGTATCTTTTACAATGGTTATCGGCTAATACCTTTAGGTATTAGCCATATTTATGAAGTTTGTAAAGTTTGGTTTGTTTATATTGATTGCTTAATTTATCGTTGAGTGTTAAATTGTGTTTATCAATTTATACTCGCTTACGTGCTTAAGTATGCGACATATCATTCAACTGGGTCTAGGAATACAAATAGAGAGTTAGCTAGATGTGGGGATAGCTCTCCATATCAGCAATATATATATCTGGAATAATAAGATCACAAATTAATGTGTTTTAAGGTTTAGTGAACAAGTTGGATGGGTGAGCTAGGATCAACAAATAACGTTCTGATTCCTTAGAGGATGGATTGGGGCTAGTAGACTACCAGTATATAAAGAGCCGTTAAGCAGTAAGTTATTAAAGTCTCCATGACCTAGTCGTCAGTGAGATCACCCGCATTGAACTTCTAAGATATATTATAATCAACCACGAATACTTTATGCGGATGTGTTTAATTGTGACAGAATTGCCATGTCTAGGTTTTAGGAAGAAGTGTCGCCTAAATCTAGGAATGATGTACCGCTTGAGGTAAGTCAATCATTGCACTAATAAACAAACCTGCATCTTAATTGGAATAAATATGGTTAATATGTGTTAGGAATACGAAAGTATTGGTCACTTCCATAAATATCGTAAGATGGGCTCGTAGTATAGTTTTTGGAACCTTAGTAAGGTAGAAAGGCCAAGGCCCATGGAGAGCCCATGGCCGGGCACTCTTAGGAGTATAAGTACCCCTCTCCACACCTTAGAGAGGGTTGATTGTTCACTTTCACATTTTCTAATCTAATTTTGCTCTCTTTTCCTTTCTCTCTCTAAAGTGTTCAATCATTCAACTCTCTCTAGTTCTTTCTCTTTTGATTGTGAGATTAGTTACTTCATATATTCTACAATTGGTATCAAGAGCCATAGGGTGTTTAGCTAGGTTTTGTATGCGTTTATACTACTTGTTTTAGGCGTGAGTTTGGTTCGATTCTATACAAAAGATTTTCATCTTTTGTAAGTTTAAAAACCATAAGGCTATCAACTTTCTTACTTGTTTATCTTAGTATAGGGTAGTTGTACAAGAAAATTTTTGGAAAAACTCAAAAATCTTCATCTTTTTGTTGTCTTTTGGTTCAAAAAAGGGTTTTGAGTACAAGAATCTTGATTTCAATTTTTTTATGTTAAAATCTATAAAGTTTTTGTTTTTAAGGTTCTCCTAGTCTTAGAATAGCAAGAAGTACAAGTGAAATCAAGTAAAAACGTCAAAAATTGTGTCTTTAAGTGATTTGAAGTTTTTAAAGACGGCTTTTTATACACACTGTTTGAATTCGGCGATTTATACGTATTGAATTCGGCGATTTATACGTTGTTGAATTCGGCGATTTATACGTGTTTGTATTCGGCGATTTATGCTTGTTTGTATTCGGTGATTTATACGTGTTTGGATTCGGTGATTTATACGTGTTTATATTCGGCGATTTATACGTGAGGTGGTACGGCGATTTATACGTGTTTTAGAGTCAGTGATTTATACTTGTTTGGTTTCAGCGATTTATGCGTATTTTAAATCAGGCGATTTATACGTATTAGATAGACGGCAATTTATACGTTCTTCCTTAATCGGCGATTTATATGTGTTAGACGGCGATTTACACGTATCTTATGAACCAGTGATTTATACGTATTTGATCCGGCGATTTATACTTTTCTTCAACCGGCGATTTATACATTTCTCTTAGGGTGATTTATACATTACACTTGGGTGATTTATACACTTACCTTTGGAGATTTAAACCATATTGCCTTGGAGATTTATATGGTTTTTCTGTGATTTGTAAAATCCCGTGAAGTATTCAATTATTTTCTCGGTTTTATCAAGAATTGTAAAAAGATCAGGCTATCATCAACTGAGAGTGAGGGATGAAGATATTCCTAAGACTGCTTTCAGAACAAGATACGGACACTATAAATTTCAAGTAATGCCATTTGGTTTAACTAACGTGCCTGATGTATTCATAGATCTCATGAACCGTGTGTGTAACCCATATTTGGACAATTTTGTAATAGTATTCATCGATGATATTCTCATCTACTCTTGTAACAAAGAAGAACATGCAAATGATGTAAGAATAATCTTAGAATTACTCAGAAAAGAGAAACTATATGCCAAGTTCTCCAAGTGTGATTTCTGGATCCGCATGGTGCAATTTATTAGACACTTAATTGATAGTCAAGGACTTCATGTTGACCCTGCCAAGATTGAAGCAGTTAAGAACTGGGCATCTCCCACTACACCCATAGAAGTTCATCAATTCTTAGGACTCGTCAGCTATTACTGAAGATTCATCCAAGGTTTTTCAAAAATTGCAAAGCCTTTGGCCAGATTAACCCAGAAAAACAAGAAGTATATCTGGGAAAAAGATCGACAGACGGCTTTCCAATTGCTAAAACAAAAACATTGTGAAGCTCCAATCTTATCATTACCAGAAGGAAACGATGACTTCGTCATTTACTGTGATGCATCTCTTCAAGGTCTGGGAGCAGTATTAATGCAAAAAGAAAAAGTCATTGCATATGCATCTCGACAACTCAAGCCTCATGAAGAAAATTACACCACTCATGATCTTAAATTAGGAGCAGTCGTATTCGCTCTTAAAATCTGGAGACACTATCTATACGGTACAAAGTGTACAGTGTTCACTTACCACAAAAGCCTTCAAGATATTCTTCATCAGAAAGAGTTGAACATGAGGCAACGCTGTTGGCTAGAATTACTTGCAGATTATGATTGTGAGATCCACTACTATCCTGGAAAGGCAAATACCATAGCAGATGCCTTAAGCTAGAAGGAACCACTCTGAATCAGATCATTAATCATGAGCATTCACCCAAAATTACCCATACAAATCCTCGAAGCTCAAACCGAAGCAATCAAAGAAGTAAACATCAAAGCTGAAAACCTATGAGGAATGGACAAATCATTTGAAATTCGTCCTGATAGAACTTGTTGTATCAAGAAGCAAAACTGGTTACCACTCTTTTGTGGTTTGAGAGACTTGATCATGCATGAGTCTTATAAATCAAAGTATTCCATTCACCCAGGTTCTGACAAAATGTACCAAGACCGCTGAGCTTGAAAGATATAAGAAAAAAGTCAAAACTTTTGAACAACGTCTTAATGTTGATTTAAGCTGTCGTGAAAACATGATTGATTCTCAAATGGATGATATGATTAAAGAAAAGCTTGCATTGAAGGAACAACTTGACTCACTTGAACAAAATCTTTCTAAACAAATAAAAAAAAAGAATCTTTATTGCAAACATTCACTGTTTTCAAAAATGAAATCAAATGAAAGGAAATTAAAATATATGATAATATGAATTGATTGTGATAAGAAATATTAAAGGAACTTGATAATATTGTTTATAAAGTGGGTCAGTCTGCTCAAACAGTGCACATGTTAACTAAACCACAAGTTTTTTATGATAATTCTCACAAACAAGCTCTAGGTTATCAAAATCTGTTTTATCTCAAGAAAGTTCAACGGATTAAACCAACCTTGTATGATGGTAGTGTTATATCTAGTGAACATGTTGCTATGCTTGTGATTGATGATGATGAGACATTGATTTTAGAAGAAGTAAGTCGATAAAAAATGCTTGCAAAACAAACGATTTAATTTTCACAAGAAAAGAAAGTCAATACGATTCCAATTAATTATGTTGAGTTAAATAAATTATCTGAAGATTTTGGAAAACGTTTTATTTCACAACAAGAATTGTCGGCTGAACAAGCTTTCTGGTTTCATATGTCCAACCCTACCAATGAATCTTCTGACGCATCACCTGTTAAAGTAGAAGTTCCCAGTGAACTTCCTAAGGTAAGTTTGGTGAATGATAGCCTTAAAAAGCTTAGATTCCACCTTGCCAAGTTTGACTCTGTGGT
>BQNB010120788.1:2619-20572 GCA_026074375.1 Tanacetum coccineum | reverse complement strand
ACTCTGACCCTGAGCATCCTTGTGCTCCATAAGCATCCTGTCACTCAATCCCACAGTCATCTCATCCGTCAACCCTCTAAAATCCAAAACCTGTACCTGATGTACCCCTCTCCTGTATATCTTCCCTAACGTCTCCTCAAAATCCATAATATCTGCATCTGAATACTCTAAACCCTCAAGCCTAAGGTAATGATGTCACTGATCTTTTGGTGGAAGAGCCATATCTGCAAATTTAGAAGAAATCAACGCACAGATAATAAAATCTTGTCTTTTTGTTTTGAGGGTAAATACGGCGTATCGGGGAAGTCAATACGCTGTATAAGGGTTTAAGTGAATACTCCGTATCCATAGGTTATCCAATACAAAGTATTGGGAGATTATGGTCAATACGCCGTATAGAGATAACTCAATATGGCGTATAGGGAATACGGAGTATTAGTCCAATACGGGCTGTAGGGTACAACGTATAGTGGGATCAATGCGCCGTATAAGGTATTTAAAGGGTAAAGTTTTCAACAGGTCAATACACCGTATCCAAGTGAATGGATACGTCGTATTGGTTTTAAGATTTGGGTAAAAATTCCTCGATACGTCGTATCCATTTTACTGAATACGCCGTATTGATGCTGCAGTTAAAAACAAAATTGGGTTTCTAATTCCTACCCTTTTGACCCATTACACAAAATACCAAATCTTTAACACAATTGCTGGGGACAAAGGGGATACAAGCAAGGTGTTCTATGACAATATTGCATAAAACCCCTAAATCATAATCCAAACCCTAACCCTAATCGATTACAAAATGAAAAAGGAAAAGGAATAGGGAGTGATTCAAGCACCTTACTTTGTGATTAGGTTTTGAAAGAGACGCAATATAGGCAGCTAAGAATCGATCTCTAAATTTTACCGCGGTTATTTTGCTTATTTGAGAGTGTAAAAAGTATGTGTGAAAAGTCAATCCGACGTATGAGCTGGGTTTTTATACCCACACTCGATACGCTGTATTGGGATTTGTCTAATACGCCGTGTTGAGAAAAATTGTTAACTAAGTCAACTTTGGTTAAAAACAGTGGATACGGCATATAAGTGTTTAGCCAATACGCTGTATTCATTCTTGGAGACCAATTTTTCCCTAATTTTAACAAAGTAAAGAAAAATGTACCTTGGCCTCTGCAATTTTATCGTGTAAACACCATCCTAATAAAACCGCTTGGGGTCGAAGGGAATGCCAAATGGCACATAGAGATTTTTAATTATGAATATCAATGGCTTCCCTTTGTGAAAACTTGTTCGACTTATCACTTTAGTAATTAGATTAAAATTACTTATTTCTGAAAGTTCTCTTTTCTTGTTGTGATTTGTCTCTAAGCATTTATCAGACTCAACTGGCATAGTGTTATTTCTTAAGCAAACAACACTATCCATTGGTTTGATATCAATGTTTTCCGAACACAATTCAGTATTGATTTCAGCATGGTCATTTACCGTTCCGGTTTCAAATCTTTGACAGGAATTAATTTATAAGAAAACGAATTCTTGTCGCGTATAAAAGTATAATCTTCGTCGTCAGAATTAGAAAATGATATACTAAAATCAATGTCAGCTTTAATCGTATTATAAATACTTACATGTGGTTTGGAAGGAACGTTCTCATTTGATGTCAATACATCATTGTAGACGATAGTTGGGTAATCTGCTTCAGAATCTATAAAAAAAATCAAGATCATCACAATAAGACTTACCGTATGTAGTAGTTTCCCAGTTAAACGTCTGGCCACGCCTTTGAGCCTTTTCAGCTTGAAGTTTGATGTATTCTTCCATAGTGATGTTTGGATCCTCCATCATCAACCAGACTAAAATCTCAATACAAAAACAGAAACAAATACGGGAAAAACAAACAAGGAAGAAAGCACACAAAAAACTAAACTGATCTAATTTATACAAATCCTAGGGGTTAAGTTAATCTAAGGTTAAAAACCAAAATATTAAATAAAAATATAGATTTACAATTTCACTCCCCAGCAGCGGCGCCAAAAACTTGATTGTGTCTTTGTGAGTAGGTATTTTATGATGTTTAAGTTTACATTTATATTTTGCCGACTTTACCTAAAATAACAATTTAACGGGCAGCGTACCCGATCAGATGTAGCTTTGTTGGTAAGTAGGGTGTCGACCACTAAGAGTGAGAATGAAATATTTTATTCTATCAATATTTTGGTTAACTAAACTAAGTTAATCTAAATTATGTTAATTATATTCTATGTTAACCTATGAACCTATGTTAATCCTAATTCTAACGGATAAGGGGGGTTTCAGTCTAAGAGACTGGCATAGGTTTTGTGGTAACTTAGATAAATTTAAAACACAATAACACACGCAAGCAGATAGACAAAAGATAGAAGAGTGGTCTAGACAAATTTAAGAAAATTGTATTAACCATGATTAATCCAATTAAAACATTGGTTTATTTATTTAGTGCAATGAGTGCTTATCTCGAGGCGGCATATCATTCCAAGATTTAGGCGGTACTTCTTCCTAAAACCTAGACACGTAGAATTCTGTCATAATTAAACGCATCCGTATAAAGCATCCTATTTGCTGATTATAATCTATCTTCGGAGATTAATAATGGTGTTCTTATTAAAATCCTAGCCCATCGAGACTTTACCCACTTACTACTTAATGGCTCTTTATATACTAGTAGTCCACTGTCTGAGTCTTTACCAATCGAATAAGAATGTACTCGTTGATCCTAGGGTCACCTGCTGGTCCAACTAAGCTCACTAATCTAAAGGTAAAGATAATTCCCAAATATTTATGAATCCTTGATTCTATATAACAATACATTGCGGATATGGAGAGCCATCATGGCATCTAGCTAGCGAGATATTTTGCAATCCTAGATCCAGTTGAATGATGGGTCGCATACTTAAGCACGTAAACAAGTATAAATTGATAAACATAAACAAGCAATCAACAATAAATTAAGTAGTCGATATAAACAAACCAAACATTTAAATTTTCATAATCATGGCTATTACCCAATGGTATTAGCCCTTAATCATCGTAATCAATACAAGAGTAATAATTCAACCAAGGTAAACTAACTGAGTTAAACGAATGATACCAAAAATCGAACGATTACTAGAGTATATGAGATTACAAGGTGTTTTCTATGGAATTAATAGCTTTGCTTGACCTCTTCTGCTCTTCTTGTCTTCTGAAAATCGACTTTTGTGGTTAGGATATCGAAAATATGATCAAGCACACCTAAAACTCGTTTTTAGGTCTTGTATTTATAGTGTCTGGAATTTGCTCAATACGGTGTATTGGTTGAGGTCAATATAGCGTATCGAGAGTTTTTGGAGTAGGGACCACGTTTGATATCTTCTAGAATATTTTATTATATATATTGGATACGGCGTATAGAGGTCTTCTGGATACGGCATATTGGACTTTGATTCTTCGTGGTTTCTTGTGAAGTACAGGCACAGATACGCCGTATCTTCTTTGATGGATACGGCGTATTAGATGTCAGAATAGTTATCTTCATATTTCTTCGTTTAAGCTCCAGAATGCGTGCCTTTTAGCTAATCTTCACAAAGTACTCCATAATTACTACAAATCTCAAATATAAACGATTAAGTACCAATTCTTGCAATAATTATACAAAATAGGTTATTTACATGGGATAAATGATGCTATAAAAGTGACGTTATTTAATGTCATCAGATGTGAAGAGTGCATTTTTGAATGAGAAACTAGCCAAGGAAGTGTATGTGCAACAACCACCTGGGTTTGTCAGCAATGAATTTCCCATCTATGTGTGCAAGTTGGATAAAGCTCTTTATGGGCTGAAACAAGTTCCTAGAGCATGATATGAAACATTGTTTAAATTTTTTATTCAACACAAGTTTGTCAAAGATGCCATCGACAACACTTTTTTTACGTATAAAACTAAGAGTGGTGTCATAATTGTACAAATTTATGTGGATAATATCATCTTTGGGTCAACCTACGATAAGCTTAGTAAGCAATTTGCTAAGCTGATGACCAAAAAGTATGAAATGAGTATGATGGGTGAACTAACTTATTTTCTAGTATTTCAAATAAAACAAAATTCCAAAGGAATTTCTATTTGTCAAGAAAAATATGTTAAAGATTTACTCAAGAAATACGAGCTAGCTAATTATGCCTTAGTGAAATGCCATATGCTTCTCCTAAATAATTTAGGCTCCGATGAATCAGGGGTCTTTGTTAACGAGACTTAGTTCAGATGCATGATTGGGTCACTGATGCATCTAATAGCTAGCAGACCTGATATCCAACTTTTCACATGTCTATGTGCAAGGTACGAAGCTAACCCTAACGAATCCCACCTTGTAACTGTAAAATGAATTATAAGGTACCTCAAACGAACTTCAAATCTAGGTCTCTCATATCCTAAAGGATCAGGCTTTGATCTCAAGTCATATTTAGACTCTTACTATGCTGGTTGTAACCTAGCTAGGAAAAGTACTTCAGGGGGTTGTCAAATACTTAGAGGAAAGTTAGTGTTTTGGAGTGCAAAGATGCAAAACTTAGTGGTTGTGTTATTCACTAAAGCTGATTATGTTGCTGCTACTAGGTGCTGTGCTCAAGTCCTCTTGATTAAAAGTTAGCTGACTGACTATGATATCCTTTATGACAAGGTGCCTATCTTTTGTGATAATACTAGTACCATTGCTATTTCAAACAACCCAGTTTTGCACTCTAGAACAAAACACATTGACATCAAGTATCATTTCATCAGGGATCGTATTTTAAAAGGTGATATTGAGCATCATTTTGTACCCACTGATTTACAACTAGCTGCTATTTTTACAAAACTACTAGTTGAACTTAGCTTCACTAGATTGGTCGCTGAGTTGGGTATGCTCAATATTGATAAAGTAATCCTTGATAAAGAAAGATTTTAAATGATACTCTCACTTGAATATTAAATGTTTTTAAGGTAACTGAATAGTTATATTTAAGTTGAAGGACAAACATTCTTAATATTTAATTAGGATATTCTCTAAAAAGGTTATCTACTTTCTCGAGATTCACGGGATTTCACAGTGCACATAGGGCACGTTTTTATAGTTTTACCACTACGCATTTAATACGGACACCAAACCATTTTATTTTTCCAAAATATAAATGTTTTGAGTGGTATAACTATCATTTTCTTTCAAACACACTTAAATTTTCTCAAACAAACCTAACTATCATCTTCATCATCTTTCACAAAACAACTTTTATCAAACCAGAAGCTAAAACATTTCATCTTCCAAAACACGAAATGGCTTCAGAATCTTTACAAACAACCAAAACTCACGTCACACCTGCATCAAACATTGCTTTTGAGTGTGAAAAAGGTATCATTGCCTTCAACAATGAAATCTCATTGTTGGAGCATAAAAATCCTTTATACCTACCCATGCTCAAGTTTTTGTCAAATTGTTGCATTTTTACTACTTTAACTAAACAACCTTCTGCGTATTACTCAGAATACCTTTGGGAATAATGATATTTTGTTGAGGTAGATGCAACAAACACAATCACCTTCACACTCTCTTGTTCTAAAAACCACTCTCTTTTGACCTTGGTGACTTTTCATCTATCACCAGGTTAAAATATAATTATGATTCTTTACCATCAAAGGAGAATGTGAGGGCTGGTTTAGCAAGTCTAGGATGTATTGATGATAAAAATCCACATCTTACACCCACTAATCTCATCAACTCCTCTCCACTGAGAATTAAATATTTCTTACCGATATGGAGGGTATGGATGACGTATGTTGTCAAATGCTTGGGAGGTATGCAGGGATCACCTGATCAGTTGAATATCAATCAGTAGGTGATAGCATACAACTTGATCTGAGGCTTGAATATTGACATTGGAAACATTCTCTTCTTTGACCTTGTTGCTAAACTTGTGAATGGCAAGAAGAGTAGAGAACCAAATGTATGTCATATAAGATTTTTGTCACTAATCATTGAACATTTATTGGGAAAAGCCTACAAGAATGACAAGTTAACAACTTTCAAACCCCACCACATATCAACTGCTTCTTTTAAAACTTCATCTGCATCCGAGGTTGCTTTGACCAATGTTTTGAAACCCGGTTCGACCCGGCCGAGTCAACCGGTTGAACCGATTATGGTCAAAAAAACGGGTCATATTAAATCGGGTTTCATATTTTCGAAACCCGGTTAGACCCGCTGGGTTTTGAGTGACCCGGGTCAACCCGGTTTACGAGACCCGGCCGGGTTTTAGTTTTTTCATGTTTTTTTTCTAAATAAAACATGTTTATTGTATATATTTTCAACGTAATTTATTTTTACATGTTATATTTGTGAATAAATAGTTTTTATGCTTAATATATGAAATATTTCATGATTTATATACATACTTTTTTCTAATCTTTGCAAATATATTTTTATTTTTTTGTTTTGGAAGATCGGGTTGACCCGGTGGTCCAACCGGTTGAACCGGTAACCCGGTGACTCGACCGGATCGATTAAAGATCTGGTTTTCAAAACATTGGCTTTGCTCCCTCATATGCTAAAAGTGGCAAATCTTTCAACTAAGCATGAGAAGACTTTGATCCTTTCTACTGAGGAAGTGAATGCTGATAACACCACAAACAAGTCCTTGTCTAAGATCGTTGTGCAGTCTGTTGTTCAGCCTAAAGTAACAACTGGCAGGATGTATAAGAAGAAGAAAATACCATCTTCCTTTGAGCCCAAGACTTCCCATTATGTCAAGCAATCCAAATCCAAGGAGACAGTCGCTGATACTCAGCATGTTGAGGAATCAATGGTCACCGCTAACACCACTCAGAGTCTGGATGCCTCCAAGTCGGCAGAGAAGCTAAAGAACTAGCTTGCACCGCTGATGCCAAAAAGGTAACAGTTTTAAAATTTTAAGGGCATCACAAGCAACCACTCTCAAACTTCTCTAGGAGAGTGTGGTGAAGAAAAGGGCTACCCCTAACCCAATAGGGAGTTAGAGTCAGCACATTTATATCTTATATTTTCCGTACACTCTGAGTCTGCATCGGAGAGTTATACGCTTAGGTTTATAACGCCTGATGTTGACCCTGAAAACTCTAGACATTGCAAGGACCTACAACATCCTGCGCATGAAAGTCAGACCCTAAGAATGCCTAAACTTAACTCAGCCTCTAAGGTCAGTGAATCAGAAAACAAAAGAGTCCTAAAAGTTTTAACCTTTTAGGAAACTGAATTATCACCCTCAGTCTTCTTCGGGGCAGCGTACCGTCACCCTTCCCTACATTACAGATTCATATTTTCAACTAACCATCTTATGCAAGAACCTAAAACTAATGTTGTTGAGTGTGAGGAGGAGGATCCTTTGGCCGTTGACTCTAGGCTTTGGTCCTTGAGCAATGTTGATCTGGATCAAGTTATAAGGGGTCAGTTGAATGATGATGTTGAGTTTACATTTACAGGAGCCACTGATCTTGATCTGGCTATGGAAGAGGCTGACTCTGATGTGGAGTCTGTGCATGATGATGAAATTTTGTCAATCTTTGGTGATGACAATGAAGAGGATGACTCTGATAGAGAGTTATCTGTGGTTGATGAAGTAGTTGCTGACACTATTCTTGATGAAATAATAAATTAGGGAGACAAGGAGGATACAAATGTTTCCGCTGTAACTACCATCGAGGTATACTTTGAGTCTGTTCCCTAATCAGCTTCTAAATCATCTCTAACGTATGTTCAAGCTTTGATTGCTAAAGCTCTGTGGTAAAAGAAGAACATCCCTAGAGTTAAAATTATAAATTCTCAGACCTTGGGAGCAATGAGAAGGTTTAAGGAAATCTAAATCACTAAAGCACCTGGATCAGACCCCCTTGCTCATCTTCCAAGAAGAATGGATTTCCTTGCTGCTCAAGTTAATAATATTTCCAAGAATCTCCCTACTTATCTCTTTGAAAGATTTGACTCAGCTGCCAAAACAGTTCCTAGAATTGTCTTAGAGGTGATTGCACAACAGTTGCCTGATCTTCTAACTGCTACTACAAAGAATACTCTTCCTCGGGCTCTCACTAATGCAGTCAGACAAACTTTTCCTGAGTTTAATAGGCGTATCAAAAATTCTATCAAGGGTAAGATGCCTAAAGTTTTTCAAACCTCTATTCTTAAGCCCATGTACAAAGAATTTAATACCATGAACAAGCTGAAGACTCAGCGATTTGTTATACTTGAAAAGAGGCTGAGCAAATCCATTCGCAAAACTGTAGGAAAATCAGTAAAGAGAAATGTTAGCAACCAGTTTGGTGAGGTCAATGGGCTACTCAGGCAATGTGTCAAGCATCAGATGCAGTTGATTCAGTACATAGAGCAGATTCTTCAATCATCTGTCAAAGTGCCTAGAGACATTTTGGTTGTAAATGCTAAGCATCTATAAACCAAGGTAGATCAAACCTCAGCTGATCTTCATGAGATGGTTGATTTGGTGTCTCAGCTTGTGAAAATCATAGACTCAGCAACACCATCTGCCAATGCTGTTGCTGAGGGGAGAAGGAGTCCTAATCACAACTTGATCCAACCATTGATGACACTCAAACAACAACAGTCCCGACACCAGCTCAAAGGGAGCCGCAGTCTTCTGATGCATCAGCTGGTCTAAGCTCATCAACCTTGGTGGTTCACTCAGCTACTGAAGAACCACCAAGTAAAAAGTTAAAGGTTTTCATGGAGATCTCCAACATTCCTACTCCAGTTCCCCTGAACTCAATCAAGCCAATCATAGTGGAAAGCATTCCCTTTGAATAGTTCTCTGCCAATTTGTTTAGTTTAGGTGCATCTCAATATTCTCCAATTCCTCCTCCTAAAATAGCTGATAAAAGAAAGGGCATAGCCCAAACATCTGATGATGACACAATGAAGCAAATCATGCCATTCATAAAAAAGGAGGATCAGCTCCAAGCTTATCTAATCTTTAGCACTTCATTGCAGCTAGGGAGATGCCTATGATTCTTGAAGAAGCAAAGCTTCAAATGCAAGAAGCTAAGAGATTAGCTGATTTGAAGGCTGGAAGGGAAAAGTCAGACAAGAAGCTCTGGACGCTGACACATGCACAACTGAGGGTTCATAAGGAAGAACGGACTAAGATCAAGGCAAAACAGGTTCAGCACATGAACAAGATGAGGGATGAGTCAATCATTGCATAAATTTTTGGGATGATCCTCTACCCATCACGAAGTTCAATTACAGGGTGAAGAAAGCCTGAAAGATTGCTACTATGAGAATCACAAGGAACAATCAGCCACTAAACCTCAAAATCTTTGATAACTTTAGACTAAAGATGTTGGGGTTTACTGAGTGGCTAGAACTACATAGCTTGGCATCCAAGAGACAAAATACCACTAATGATCAGCTGCTGAAAAACCTGAAGGCCAAGTTTAAACGGGTAGAAACCACATTTGACAAACTTGGACTTCCTCCACCCCCATAACTCACTGCATTTGAACTTCCTCTAACTGAAAAGAAATGGAAGAGAAAAGCTGAAATGATCCATGAAGTATTCGTTAAGGAAAAAATTATGGTAGATGGGATGCAGAGGAACTTAGTTCCTCCTGTGAGAGATGTTGGATTAGCTAGACTAGTGATCAGGGAACCAGAAGCTGGGATTTTTGTCTACAATAGAAGTTTTGACTTGGTCTTTCAAAGAAAAAGTGAATTTCATCTTGCAACCACTGCTCAGCTAATCAGGATTCGGAATGCTATCAAGGTAGACTTAGTGATTGCTAGAGAGATGTATGATGAAATGATCTATGTGATTGAGGCCATGCCTGACTTTGTAGAAAAGCTAAGGAAGTTGTATAAAAGAATCTAGATGGCTTAGGCTGAAATGTAATGTATTAATGAATGAATTTCTTTTGTTAATTATGTGTAAGAAGAAGTTGTGTACTCACTTACAATAATTTTTACTTAGCTTAATTTATATTCAAATAGGGGGAGATTGTTAGGCTAATTGAGTGTCCAATTGTCTCTGCCTAGATTTAAACAAAAATTAGGCTAAGTATTGAAGACTCGCTAAAGCATAGCTTCAGTGAGCAATGAAAAGACTCGCTGAAGTACAGATTCAGTGAGCAACCTTAGCGGTATTCAAATCAAAGACATCGTCAAGGAAGTCGAAAATTACTTGAAGACATACTCGTCAGCTGAGATGGATATCAATTTGTATGTAGATGGAATATGCTGAAGGTTTGAAGAGAGTCGGGGGTGGCAATACCTTAATGATCTTATTACCCTTTAAAGATAAAAAAGTTTAACTTGATACTTATCTCTAAGTGAGTTTAGGCGGGATAACTCGATAAAGCAAAATGGCAGGACAAAGTGCCTTTTGAATTAAAGTCTACCTAAGTACGAGTTGGTGAAAGAACTGAACAGTTGGCAGAACTGTTCCCAAAAGTATGGGCGGGATGTTTCCAAGAATAACTTGCATTAAATGTAGACGTACTTCCACCATAGGATTCTTGACACGTCCCACCTACCTCCACTAAAGAAACAACCTCGTATCATTATAAATAGAGAATGTTTTTAGTAGTAAATGTGATCACTATTATTGTTGTCATTATTATAGTCATTTACTACTTTGTTGAACTTACATGATAGTCAACTGATCCTATCAGCGGGTCTATACAAGTTCGCTTGTAAACTTGATAATTTATAAAATTTATTTGTTTAAAGGGTAATCTTACATTTTCATCCAAGAAGTGTGATCCATAACACTTTGTAATACTTGGATTTATATCAATAAAGCATCACACGATTAAAAAGTTATATCTTGTGTTATTTACATTAGTGATTGTATATTTCTTATAAGACGTGTTAATTGGGACTTTCAGGTTTTATACACGTTTTTATACACATATTTTTATACACGTTATACACGTTTTTAACACACATTTTTATACATACGTTTTTATGCACACGTGTTTATACACACATTTTTATACACGTTTTTATACACACATTTTTATACACGTTGTTGTTTTTATAGACACGTTTTTATACACATCTTTTTATAGACACATATTTATAAATGGTTTAATACATGATTTTATACAAGTTTTGATACACACTTTTATACATAGTTTTATTTAACAAAAAAATTCTCAGCAAAACCCTCTTAAAAGGGAAAAAAGAGGGTATTATAGAGAAAAAAAGTTGATAAATAAAACTATATATAATAATGTGTATATAAAAACTTGTATAAAATCGTATATAAAACCATGTATAAAAATGTACATATAAAATGTGTCTACAAACGTGTGTATAAAAACGTGTATATAATAACGTGTATAAAAATGTGTGTATAATACCGTGTATAAAAATATGTGTATAAAAATGTGTATAATAGCATATAAAAAAACATGTGTATAATATAATAACGTGTATAAAAATGTGTGTACGAAAACGTGTGTATTAAAACGTGTATAAAACTGTGTATAATAACGTGTATAAAAATGTTTGTATAAAAAACGTGTATAAAAACATGTATAAAGTGTTTTTATAAAAATGTGTTTATAAAAACGTGTATATAATAACATGTATAAAAATGTGTGTATAATAACGTGTATAAAAATGTATGTATAAAAACTTGTGTATATAATAACCTTTATAAAAATGTGTATAAAATATGTGTTTAAAAACGTGTATAAAACCATGTGTATAGAAACGCGTAAAAAACGTGTATAAAATCGTGAATAGAATGTTCGTATAAAAACTTGTATAAAAACGTGTATACAAATATGTGTATAAAAACGTGTATTAAAATGTTTGTATAAAAACGTGTATAAAAATGTGTGTATAAAAACGTGTGTAAAAACGTGTATAAAAACATGTATAAAAACGTGTATAAAAACGTATATAATAACGTGTATAAAAATGTGTGTATAAAAATGTGTGTATATAAACGTGTATAAACACGCGTACAAAGACGTGTATAATAATGTGTATAAAAACGTGTATAAATTTTTAAAATTATTATAAAATATTATTTTTAAGAAAAAGACGGTCGTTAGTATAAAGGACTAACATTGCAAACGACCGTTAGTATAACGGTTGAAAATTAATTAACTAATGCCACGTCAGTTAGAGAGCTAGAATAGGAAGATTAACAAAAGATTTGAATTTTTTAGAAAATTTAATACATGGATGCTAACTATAATAAAACGTGGAAACTTCGATGTTTTTCAGACCATTAGCCCGTTATGTGAGTGTCTAAGAAAAAAAAGCGTCAATATACATTAAAGATGGTGCATTTAGTTCGAGTGTCAAAACTTATAATTATTCACGGTGAATTTAAATGTTCAATTGTGCTTAAGACTCGATTATGCCATTATAGTTATAGATCGCTCAATCAAGAGCCACCATCGTCTAGCTATTAGTCGATATGTTTGATTGGAATATTAGTTGATATATATTTGGATGATTTGTTAGTCAACATGTATTTTAGAATGATTAGATAATCATGAGTATATTCAACATCCTTAGCTGTAGTCTAGTTGTCATTGGCACAAGCTTGTATATTTGTATCTATAAATACTCTGCACATTGCAGAGAATGAATCAAGGAATCAATTACCCTTCAATATGGTATCAAAGCCAGTCTTTTTTCTCTCCTAAAATCTCTCCCAAATCTCATCCCTCAATCTCCTTCCCTTCTCAGCTGACTGTCATCATCAATAAAAAAACAACAAAAAGAAAAAGAAAAAAAAACTATACCCAATTCTTCGAGCAACAAAGGTAGTCCGTCTACCACTACGTTTGAAAGTAGTTCGTCTTCTCCAACCGTTCTCATGGCATCCAATTCTTTGAGCAACAAAGGTAACCCGAATAAGTCCTCCAACCTTCCTCAAATATGTAATATATTTAACAAGGGATCGTGTAAGTTCGGTGATCGGTGCAAGTATATACACGATCATAGAAACCGATCAGGTCTAAATTTCACAAACAACACCACTGTTAGCACACGGCATGCATCTGGTTCCTAGTTCCATATTTGGCCCACCCCTAATTGGACTCCACCGGCCCATGCTGGCCATTACCATAATCAGCTGGCCTAACAACCAACCCACATACCACCGCAGCTCATCAGTCAACCCACTGCATCTCACTATGGTTTGGTCCATCAAATTCAGGCCCAACATCCGGCCCATTCACCTACTATAGTCCAGCAGCCTACACCAACCATGGTATACACTTCGCAATTTACTCAGCCACATCCCGGTCAAGGTGTTCTCGGTCCCGCTCCTACGCACTATGCATCTCAGGACCCGACTTGGCACATGGATACAGGTGCTTCATCTCATTTAAATTTTAATGCAAGTAATTTAAGTACCATTTTTGATAAACGTATATTTCCATCTGTTCACGTTGGTGATGGAAATTCTATTCCCGTCACCAACACCGGCCATAACATTATTTCTTCAATCCGCCGCCCCTTCATCTTCATAATGTTCTAGTAACCCCCAATATAATTAAAAATCTCATTTATGTTCGTTAGTTTACTAGGGACAATAATTGTACTATAGAATTTGACGCGTTTAGTTTTTTTGTGAATGATTTCTTGACTCGTCATATCCTTCTTCGATGTGACAGCTCGGGTGATCTCTATCCAGTTACCAAGCCGCCAACTACCCCTATTGTTTTCCTCTCCATAAGTACTTCCTCGTGGCACCAACGCATTGGTCATCTGGGTGATGAAGTGCTATGCTCCCTTGTTTCTCGTTAGTTTATTTCATGTAATAAAGAAAAGTCTCCACATATTTGTCATGCGTGCCAACTTAGCAAACATGTGAAGCTTCCCTTTCATAGTTTGGATTCTATTGTTCAACATTGCTTTGATATTATCCATTTTGATTTATGGACATCTCTCATTGTTAGTTCTAGTGGTTTAAATACTATGTCTTATTTCTTGATCATTTCTCTCACTATCTTTGGATATACCCTCTTCGTTCTAAATCTGACATGTTTGATATATTTTTGAATTTTCGTAATTATGTTAAAAATCAATTCAAATGCAAAATAAAAAGGTTCCAATGTGATCATGGTGGTGAGTTCGATAACAACCGTCTCCACACCCTTTTTGCCAAAAATGGCATCCAACTTAGATTCTCTTGCCATAAAACCTCTCAACAAAATGGCAAGGCGAAAGGAATGATACAAAAAATCAACAATATCATCCGTATTTTACTATTTCAAGCATACTTTCCTCCCATGTTTTGGGTCGAAGCTCGCCATATGGCCAACTATCTCCCAACCCTTCTACCATCTACCGCAATTCATAACGAAATACCTCTCACGCGTCTATTTAACAAACCACCTTATTACTCCCGTCTATTAATATTTAGGTTCCTATGCTACCCTTACTTTCATTCTCCCCACAAACTTGCCCCACGAGCTACTCCTTGTATATTTTTAGGCTATCTCGCGTATCATCGTGGTTTTCGATGCATAGACCTCGAAACAAACAAAATCATCCTTGTTAGGAATACGAAAAAGTCTTGGTCACTTCCAATATATCGTTAAGTAGCTCGTAGTACAATACTTAGAAACTAGCTAAGCTAACCGAGTCAACATAAGATGCCCTTTATGTTGACCACGTCGTATAAGGGTATAAATACCCCTTTCCATGCCATGGGAAGGGGGTTGGTTCATTTTCATAATACAAATTTCTTTCTCTCACTAAGTGTTCCAACTTAATATTTCTCTCTCTCTAGAATTTCCTTCTCATTTAGTCATCTTAGATTGTATGTTTGATATCTTGCAATTGGTATCAGTCGCCATGGGGTGATATCGTAAGATCGTGTGCGTTTTTATCTTGTTTTGATCGTGTTTTTTGTCATTTTTGGGTCGTGATTCTTGTCAAAATCAAACCAAGATTTTTTGTGTTTAAAACTCTTAAAGTTTGTGTTTTTAAACAAGTTCTTGGCCTAAGATACTTAGTTGTACAAGAAAAATCAAGGTAAAACGTCAAAAAGATTGTTTTTAGGTGATTTTTACGTATTTTTTTGTTCGTTTGAAGCGTGGGAAATAAGTCAGGTTAAAGGGTGCGAAATATGTATTTGTGTGATTTATGTAAGTGTGCGATTTATGCAGGTTGTGCAATTTAAGTAAGCGTGCGAAATAAGTAAATCGTGCGATTTATTACAGGTGTTTGTTTCTTACGAAATACGTGTCCTTGCGAATCAAAACTCTGCTCAATTTTTTTCCAGGTTATGCAAAATATGTTGTGCGAAATAAATTTGGGAACATGTATGCGATTTATGTAGTGTAATTGGTGTGTGAAACAGGTTGTGTAACATTTCGTGTGAAGTACGTAATTGAACAAAACAAAACTCTGTCCAATTTACATAAACTGTGCGAAACATCACAATTTACATAAACCGTGTGAAACATTACAATATACATAAACCGTGCGAAACATTACAGTGACATATTTCGTGCAAAACATTACACTGATCAGAAATAGATTTTATTTTTCTACGGTTTGTCTTACTTTGTAAAATCCCGCGAAATAACTTGGTATTTTCTCGGTTTTAGTTCAGATTTGTAAAATCCCGTTGAATAATAATCTTAGTCACCTTCAATAACAACTCTTTAACACAATCCACCTTTATCACTGTTCGATCAAGTTCTTATCTTACTACAATCACTTCAAGATGTCTACCTTAGCTGAATTCATGATTGTTGTCGGTGCTAAAAACCGTCCTCCTATGCTTGACAAACCACAGTATGAGTCGTGGAAAAGTCGTATGGAACTCTACATTCAAGGTAAGGATGATGGACGGATAATACTTAACTCAGTTGAAAACGCTCCTCTTATTTGGCCTACGGTTGCATAAGAGAATGGCACTGTTAGACTCAAGAATTATGAAGAATTATCCAACAAAGAAAAGCTTCAAGCTGGTTGTGATCTCAAGGCTACCAACATTGTTCTTCAAGGCCTTCCACCAGATGTCTACGCTCTCGTCAATCATCACAAAATTTCCAAAGACATATGGGACAGAGTTAAGCTGTTTACGCAAGGCACATCATTGTCAAAGCAAGAACGTGAGTGTAGGTTGTATGACGAGTTTGATGAGTTCTCTTATGTAAAAGGTGAAATACTGCATCAGTATTACTTGCGGTTTTCTCAACTTATCAATGACATGAATATCATTTAAATGACAATGCAACTAGTTCAAGCGAATACTAAGTTTCTGAACAGCCTTCCACCAGAGTGGTGTAAATTTGTGATTGATGTTAAGTTAGCAAGAGATTTGCATACGTCAAACTATGATCAACTTTATGCTTATATTGAACAACACGAGGTACATGTTAATGAGGCTCGCTTAATGCGTGAAATATTTCCAGACCCACTTGCCTTAGTTGCCAACTATTATCCACAGTCGTCTCACTTCAACAACTATCATTCTCAGTACACCACTCCTCAGTATCAACAATAGCTTTTACCTCTTATTCAACATGTGTACTCTCCTCCACCACAGTCGAATCCTTATAGAGCACCTCATCGTCCAGAACAATACCCAACTACTTATCCAACTAACCTTAGCCACACTCAACCTTCGGTTCCTCAAAATGCATATCCAACTCTGACAATTCCACAACAACCACAAGTTGAGTTACCCCAACTAGACTCAGGTCTTGAAGTTCTAACATTTCTTCCTGGTGATGACCCAATTACTTATATGAACAAAGCAATGGCATTTTTTAGCTGTGTTTACACCACATTATCCCTCACCAACAATCAACTCAGATCTTCTTCCAATCTAAGGAATCAAGCCACTGTTCAAGATGGTAGAGTCACCATTCAGAAAGTTCAAGGAAGACAAGGTCAGAATGTTGTCTGTTAGGATATCATTTCATCACCTTAAACACAAAAATAAGAAAAATAGATTTTAGAGAGAGAAAGTAAAAAAACAAAGAAAATGGTTACTTGTTCATAAAAGAAAAATGAGAAGCAACACCCTCTCCACACTTGGAGAGGGCTTTAAATAGCTACAAGAAAGGACTATTCTTGTGGGCTTTGAGTTGGGCCGGATCTTAACACAAATGGGCTTGAGCCCGACAACTAGGCCCAACTAGCTTAACTAAATTCCCGTAAACTACGATTTACTTATACAAGGCTCGGGAATATTTAATGACCATCACTTTAATAAATACACGGCTAACAATCTCCCCCTAAGGGGTGGTCATTCAATTGTGGATCCTTCTTGTGACGTCTTGAGTCTTGGAGCCTTGTATTCTTGGGAATTCCTTTTGAAGTTCCATTTGCATGCTTGTGATCTTGGATCTTGATCTTTAACTTGATATTCTTTGACAAAATACTGATATCGTGGTCTTTGGCCTTGATTTGTCTTGACTACTGAGATATCTAAATCTTTATCCTTGAATCTTTATGCCGCCTTGCGATCTTGTGTCTCCACCCTCATGCTCAAGATCTTGAAAGCTTGCTAACAATCTCCCTCAACATTTTCTTTTAACATGATTACTTGTACCACAAAATGTTCTTATGAGGAAGTGCTTGTTCATCAGAGATTGCGGAAGACTTTGATAGTTTGAGCTTTCATCATGTATTAATCTTTGTGGATTGAGCATGAGGTCTTGAATCTTGACTCGTCATGGACTAAATGCTGCTACCGTCAGGAAAACCTGCAAGTATAGGTTAGAGATAAACATATATGGACGAAAGTGTCTTTGTCACGGTTCCCCGTTAATCAGTATAAATACTGCCTGTGATCAGGTAGAATTCAAAAGAATCTCCTTGACAGGGTTTCGCAGCTGCACTAGCCGTTCTCGTTACCGGAGCATCTCAAAGCAGACAACACAGTAAGAGTGAATCAGATAGTTACTATCTTTCTGATTGAGTCGTCAATTCAT
>BQNB010120787.1:0-14534 GCA_026074375.1 Tanacetum coccineum | reverse complement strand
ATAAGATGACGACGAAACAGTTTATAAATTGATAGCGAAATAGTTTATAAACGACAACGAAATAGTTCATGAGGTGACAACGAAATGGTTTGTAATATGACTGCAAAGTAGTTTATAATAGGGTAGCAAAAGAGTTTATAAATATATGTAAAATAGGTTATAAGATGGAAACGAATTAGTTCACTAAATGATAGCCAGATAAGTTATGAGGTAATAGTAGGATAAATATAAGATGCTAGCAAAATGGCTTACAGAATGATATCAAGATAGTTTATAAGGTGTTAGCGAAATGGTTTATAAAATGAGGGTAAAAGAGTTTATAAACGACGACAAAATAGGTTAAAAGATGAAAACAATTTAGTTTGTAAAATGATTGCGAAAGTAGTTTATGAGATGATAGTAGAATAATTTATAAGATAATGACAAAATGGTTTATAGGACGTTAATGAAATAGTTTATAGGATGATATTAGAATAGTTTATGAACCAATAGTGAGATGGTTTATAAGACGATATTAAAGTGATTAATAATCTGTTTAGCAAAACGGTTCGTAGACTGAAGGGAGAGAAAAAAATACAGTTTATAAATGACAGTAACTCTGTTTATAAGACGATGCTAGTATAGTTTATACGATAACATCTAAATAGTTTATACTAGTAGAATGGTTTATAAAATAATAGTGAAATGGGTTGTAAGACGGTAATAGATTTGAGGAGTACCTTACTTATATTATTGGAGAATTGAAGTGTAACTGATGAAATCGTCATGACATAAAATGAACAGAGGGTTTAGAATCATCCACTCAATACACGAAATTCACAGGGAAGTACTAGTGCAAACTCTTAGGGGTTACGGTCCAAGTCTATTTAGGTTTCACTAAGCAAGGCAGGAGAAATCTCTCCTTAAGCATTAGCATTATATTTGACGGCGTTAGAGTTCCTGCGAGCTTTTACCTCCCAAATACGATTCGCACGGTTCAGATTTGGACAATCACTCTTGTAACGTCCTGATTTTCCATACTCATAATAGGTACCTCAGGTTTCTAATTTGCTACTGCGGTCTCTAAGTCATTATTGAAACGGGTCTCCTACAACCTCTAGTCATATGGCCAACTCTCTCGTATTTGTTACACTTCATAGTGCATGGCCCAGTGTGGTGCAACTTACGTTTGTTGTAGAAGGGTAACTTTCCTACATATCAAATTTTATTATTTGGTCCAGCAATGTAAGCTCTCACGGCCTTTTGTCATTCATTTTGTTGTTGGCATTCCTTACCACCTCAGTTTCCTAACGTACGACCTGATCCATTTAGTCGTGAGCCATGTAGATTCTTGCCTCATAGACAGCAATAGCTTTAATAGCATTAGCAATTTGTTTGGTTATAATATACTCGATCCTCGTGGAACTCATTCCTTGTCTTGTTGTCAGTATTTTCTTCAAAACCAAACGGAGTAAAGGAGATAAAATAAGTCGAATTTCAAAAGTCATGTTTCCAAAAATGGAATGTTATGAGGTGATGGGTTAAAGTTGTGTGCGAATTAATCGACATGTTCCTAGAAGTTATGAGAAGTAAGAAAAATTTGAGACGTAACGAGATGACGTAGGTGTTTCAACAGTTTGGGGCGGGTGCTCAAAGTCGTCTTCAAAATCGAATAGTAGGATAACCAGTGGGGTCGGCAAACTGTAACGGGTTTCAAAGTTATGCAAAACGATATAATGTAAAGTCATGAAAATTTTTAAAGACCATCGTATTACTCACGATGTTTTAGAATAAACGAGACCATTGTGTCACTCATAATGTATTAGGAAAATTTAGGGACCATTGTGTCACTCACAATGTCTTTGAAAAGTTTAGTATTTATATAGACAACTTCTATACAAACATGTGAGGAAATATACGTAAGGAAAACGTAACCGCAGAGAAAAGATAAACGCAAGACAAACGTAAGCTCATAGTAAAATAGAGCTCAAAGGAAAAAATAAACTCAAAGCAACATAAACATGGGGAAAGATAAGCGCAGGGCAGAGGTAAACCTATATCATAGCAGGCTCAAGGCAAAATGATACTCACGTATACGCCATAGCAAAAGCACGTATAAGGCACACATAAAAGCACGTAAGGATCACATACTGGTTATAGACCAGACCTAGATATTCTACCTGGTTCTCTATAACCTTGGCTCTGAATACCAATCTGTCACACCCCTAAACGGGGCCTGGATAGAATACGTGTCCGAAGGCATAACGTCATAATAATTCGAACTCAAGGCAAAGGGAACCACCACTAATGGACGTTTTGAAAATCATAACTCGTTGCATTTATTAAAAATGGATAAGTCTGACAAGATATCAAATGAAATTTAATGTTGCGGAAGCGTAATTAAGTTTTCAAAAGACAACAAGTATGATTGCTAAGAAAAGTCTTGAAAGATGATATCATATTGCACGTAGACTCCACATAGCACATCAGAGAAGTCCAAAGCTAAGCACCAAAGAAAACATGCTTAAAACGTCAATATAATGTTGGTCAACTCATAGGTTTAATTCAAACGTAATCAGAGTGGACTACAAGTTTCAAAACGTATGCGACAGTTATAACAGATACAACTTCACAAAAAGAAATGTATTTACGTTGCGCTAAGCTCGTGACACCGAAGCTAATGGGAAGGTAGCATGTACATTGCCATATAAAGTTGCCATTGTAGGTGTCCGACCATGACAACCTAAACTAGTTTCGACATGAAATACATCCATTGGCCTGTACATCAGTCGTACCCGACAAGTAAGAATTACCAAACCCGGATGGGGATTATTAGTCCCAATAGATCTATTTATTCACTCGCGCTTACTTAACCAGCAAATCAGTTAAAGGTAATTAACGATTCATGATAATACAGGCAAATAGTAGTCTAACGCTACTTAGGCAACACGTAAACAAGGGAAAATATCACGTAAAGTACTTGTGTCCAGTTTAAGAAAAACAAGCAATGCTTCTCACCTCAAAGTTATAAAACATTTATTCAAAACAAGTAAAAGTGGGGCTATGAACTCACCTTAAGCAAATGGTGAGATAATATTCAACGAAATGATATAATGCCAAGAGATCCTACACGCGACGTAAATAAATGACGCGTCTTAGGAAAACAAAAAATATACGAAACTTGTACGAAACGTTTATAAGATAAAAAGACATCCATGTGTGTTTGTGCTTTAGTTTATTTAATAAAACGTGACTAAATAAAATTATAGAGTTTTTCGTTAAGTTTCGACGTTTAACCAAAAATTGCCATTTTTAGTAAGTTTTCATTTTAGGAAAGTTTTTAGTTTCGAGACGTTAATACCGTCCCCTATATTTGCTAAGTCCATATTTCCCTAAACGCACTAGTGAAACCTAAATGTCTACCTTCCATGTCTATCTCGCTAATATTCACTAATCTTACTATTTTTTAGAAACTTTAATGTTTTCCCGAAAATATGCTAACGACGTTTCTAATGCTCCTAATTAATATATAAGTGTCACTATTTGTTTCGCCAATTTTTTTTAAAGCTCAAACAAACCCGAAAGTGTCCGAAAACTCATTTTTGAAATCCAAACAGCAAGCATTATTTAGAGTGTTTCATAAAAATCTATTTTTCCGATTTGTGGTAAAAATGTCTCTCGTCTTTGACATTTAAGCTAAACGGTTTCCAACAAAATAGTAAAATCTCGTTCCGGACAACTTTCGTGGTTTATACTCAAGCCGATTCAGACCAGAAGGGCTTTGAATCACCCGTTTTAGCAACTGGTCTGATCACCTGAAATCCCCTTTTTGCCAAAAAATGTTTCGAGTTTCATTTGGTCATAACTAGGTCGTTTTAAGTCTGTTTTTAATGTTCGATATATGAAAATCCATCTATTTGAAACGATCTATCCAAAATCTACCTTCTTGGCTAATGAAAACATTTTTAAGTGTTCGAAAACCCTAAAACTAAATCGGATCAGCAACCTTATTTTTCGTAAACGCTTCAAAAAATCCATTTAACTTCACAATAGTGCTTATTCTAACCTAATCCCATTCACTACTAAACCAACCAAAAAAATCTACTATTAATCTATCATAATCCCATCATCACCTTTGTTGCAACACACAAGCTCACTCATTCTTACTAACTAACAAAACTTATATCAAGATACTTCCATTTTTAAAAGATTCACAAAAATTATTTTACTTTTTTTATAAAAGTTTCACAAACACATGAACATATATTTATAAACTTGATCAATGATCATAAGAAAAGAAAGAAATAAAAGCAAGATCAAGAACACACTTACAAAAATAAGAAGAATCAAGATGACAACACAAGATCAAAACCCAATAACTTTTAATCTTAAAAATCAAACAAAATAACCAAACCCTAACTTTTTAATCCTTGAAATAACCCTTGAAATCAATGAAACGCTTCTTGTAAAGTTTATGTTGTTGGTGTGGTGCCGAGACCCAAAGGAAGAGCGGAGAGAAGAAGAGAAAACTTTGTGTGGCTTGTGTGTGTGAAATGACGTAAACCTTCTATCATGTGGTATTTATAAGGTAAGTGATTTAGGGTTTTAGATATTTTATGAACCATGGCTTGGCAAGAAAAAAATGGAACCATGGTTTCATGGTCCTTGTGGTTTCGTCTAGTATAAGGCACAAAAGAGAACCAAAGAACATTTTCTTCTAGCCATTTGGAAATAAAAGGGATATATCATTTAAATTGTTAGTGGAGTTGTGGTCCTTACCATTCAAAGGGACAAAAAGTGTAAGAGTACAAGTTTGTGCATGGAAGGATAATACAAAAATGTCATTATCTTGCATGTGTGGAGTTAAACTTAAATCAAAGGTGAAAGATTCTTCAAGATTTAATTTAAGGCTTATGGTTATGTTGTTGTGGCTTTTGGACGTCCGAACTAGAGCAAGGGGAAGGGTGAATGAAATTTTTGATGTTAAAACACGATACACATGATAATTAGAATTTACATGCAAAGGTGACAAGTTTCTGGGGTTCCGTTTGACTTAAATGCTAAAACCATATAACGAACGCGAAAAACATAAAAATCGAAAACGGAAGTGTACGTAAAATACGTAATACTTTAAAAATGATAAATAATTCATATAACACGTAGACTAATCCAAGTCCGAAGTCAGAACGCATCCGACGACATTTTTCAGACTTACGCGGGACAACTTCCCGGTTTAACAACAATTTAACACGTAACTTATAAAAGTTAAAATTGCGAACAAAAAAGTTTAAAATAATGACCTGAAATTTATGATGTGTGACAGACATGATCAAAGATCAGATGATAGCTGAATATAAGTGTGAAAAACTAATCTAATTGATGCCTAAAACTAGAAAAATGACTTGGTATTTATAAGCTTGAAGTTAACTGTAGCCCGGTTCCGCCGGTTCCATTACCTCAATGGAACCGACCAGTGCAAAGGTACAGAACCGGCTAATATTATAGCCCGATTCTTGGCGTTTCCATCTCTACAATGGAACCGGCCAGTGCAACTGGAGAGAACCAACTAACTGACAACAAATCCAAATTTAGATTTCTAAAAATCTTTTCTAGATATGTTTTGAGGTCATGCATGATGTGTAAAATACTTTTCTTTTATAGAAAAGAATATACTTTGTTAATATGTGTTTAGGTCTTATTTTGTATATTTTTATTTTAAGAATGTATTTAAATGTTTTATAAAATCTAACAAAGTAAATATGTAAAATATGATGTGTGAGGTGAATGAGATAATAGTTGAGTTAGAAAACTATTGGTTTAAAACTAGTAAACTTTATTTTCTACTTCTGATGATTTTATGTTTTGTTATCGACAAAACATAGATAAATCGTAAAATATAAATAAACGTTTTTTACAGTTTATTTGTATTAACAATCTCCCTCTTTTTGTTGATGACAAAACGTAATTTTACCGGAAGTAAATTACAAAGTTTATAAGTTTTAAATTGGAGTTTTTACTTCCTTCTCCTCCTTTTTTCGAAACAAAAAGAGCGTCGAAGAAAAACTAACCAACGAAAGATTATGTAATGAAATGAAGTAATTTTGAGTGGTTCGACTGAAATGGAACCAAGAATGATTCAGAAAGAATCAAAGTTGATTCAAAGAGAATCATGTCCAATGCTCCCCCTTGACAAATGCTGTTAGGAATTTTGTAATAGATAGTTCCTACTAGTAGGTATGTAGTTCCTACTGGTAGACGGTAGTTAGACAGTTTAGTAGAACATAGGACAACATTTTAGAGTTATTAGATTTCAGACTAGTATGCTTGTTTAGGGAAATATGGACTTAGCATAAAGTATAATAGGAAAGGCGGTAGATATGGTAAATTTTATTAACTGGTTAACTCGAAAAACTAAAAAAAACTTCTTTTATAAATGAAGAAATAACTTGTACTATAAAAGTGGGAAAAATTTTTGGTTTGTTTTTTTTTTTTTTTTTTTTTTTTTAAATTGTTTTTTTTTGTAATTTTTTTTTTTAACCGTTGGTGATGAAACTTAACGAAAGAAAAAAAACAAAAAACTCTATAATTTTATTTAGTGTCGTTTTATTAAAAAGATAAATATAAAGGACAAACACAATTATGGATTTGTACTTTTTATCTTATATACGTTCGAACGTAAATAGTTTCGTATTAATTATTATTTTTTTGTTTTTACTAAGACGCGTCCATTTATTTACGTCGCGGTTAGGTCTCTTGGCATTTTTATATTGCCTCGCTTTTTGAATATTATTCATCTCTATTTGGCTTTAAGGTGAGTTCATAGGTCCACTTTTCTTGTTTTGAATTAAATTTTTTGATACAGTTGAGAGGTGACGATGAGAAAAAGGCATTTGCAGATGCGTTATTATTTCTATTGTCCTCGTAAACTGGACACAAGTACTGTTAAGTGATATTTTGACCACCTAGTGTTTACGTTGTTGCGCGCTAAGTAGCGTTAGAGACCTATTTGCCTGTATATTATCTATGAATCGTTAATGTACCTTTAAACGATTATGTGTGTTAATAGGTTTAAGTAAAGCACGAGTTGTAGAATAAATATAAATAGATCTGATGTGAGGACTAATAATCCCAGTCCGGGTTTGGTAATTTCGATAACCCCTTGTTCATGGTTCGGGTTTTTAATTAAAGACTGATTAGACTTGAGTACAGGCCAAAAGATGGATGTTATTTCATTAGTCGAACGAAGTTTACGGTTGTACTATTGGTCGAAATCGTGACACTAGCAATGGAATTTTTATGGCAATGTCGCTTACCTTACATTAGTGCTATTCGGTATGTCACGAGTATTAGCGCAACGTAAAATACATCATTTCTTTTGGTTGAAACGAAGTCGTGTTATTGATTTATAACTCTCGCTATTACATAGTGGTTGTGAAATCTTGCTAGGCGTCCACTATAATTAGTATTGAACTATTAACTTCATTTGACCTAACTCCTAATGCATTTCACTATAACTAAATTTATGTTCTGTTGAATGTTTTTTTTAGCTTGGTTTTTCTCCTGTTGTGTTCGGAGTGATGTAGTATAGGTGCTTAGCTATTGCGAACTAGTCTCGAGATGTGTTATGTGGAGTCTTGTGTAAAGATGATTATCATCTTTTGAGAGACTTTTCTATCTCATTCATACAGATGTTGAGATAGTTTTAAAAAGACCAACTACGCTACCGCCACCATTTTGTAATTTTTATTGAAGATCTGAAGACTATAACCATTTTTAATAATGCCGCATAAGCAGGTGATGATTTGTGATCGAATGTCCGATGAATGTGGTCGTTCCCTTTCCCTTGAGTAAATTATATAAGAGTTATTATTGACGTTATGCCTATATGGAACGTATATATTCCGTTAGAGCCCCGTTTAGGGAGTATGTGACATTATTGTGTATTCAGGAGCTAGGTTTATAGAGAAACTGAGTAGTTGAATATCTAGTTACTGGTTAAAATAATATAAAAATACTGATAACACAGAGTATGTGATCCTTTTACGTTTAGCTTTTTTATGTGTTTGCCTTATACGTGCTTTTGCTAAATGACGTAATAACAGTAAGAGTGGAGTAAGACATCTATTTAATTTTTGCACTTGATACCGTAGATCAGAGTGTAATGCTATGATAAATATTAGATGGAGTATTACCTCATGCCATAAGCGTTTAATGGATTGCTTTATTTATTTTTAGCCCCTTGAGCTACTAATTTTGCTAATGAGTTTTACGTTTGTCTGGCGTTTAATCTTTTACTATGCAGAGTTACATTTTACTTACGTATGTTCCCCACAGGTTTGGTAAGTCTATAGAAGTTGTCTATTATATTAATACATAAGCTTTTAAAAGACAATGTGGTAGTGGAAAAGTGACACAATGGCTAGTGTTATTTTAAAAACATCAGTGAGTGTAAGTAATTACGTTGGTCTTTAAAACTGTTTCACGACGATAACATTATTTCGTTTTGCATCACTTTGAAATGAAACCTCGTTTACAGTCTCGCCAGGAGATAACCATGGAGATTTTATATCTAGTCGACTTTGATAGACGGACTTTAAGCACCCACCCGCCAACTGTAGAGTGAAAACACATTTACGTCGTCTCTGTACGTCTCGAAATTTGTTACTTACTTTTGTAACTATGTAGGGAACATTGAGAGATTAATTCCCACTACAACTTTAACCCACCACCTCTAGAATTCCATTTTTGGGAATCAGATCTTTTGAAATTCGACTTATTTTATCTCTTTTTTTTACTCGTTTGGTTGTGATGAAATAATACCGACCAAGAAGACCATGAAGGAATGAGTCATGAGGATAGAGTTTATAACCAATCGAATTGCTAATTCTATTAAAGCTTATTGTTGTTTTGAAATCTGATGAGGCAGAGAAGAGAATCCACATGGCTCACGACGCTAATGTGATCAGGGTCGTACGTTAGGAATAGTAGAGGTGGTGAAGGAAATCCAAACCCAATAAGTGATATCGACAAAAGAGGCCGTATTTGCAGAGATTATATTGTCTGACTAAATGCAAAAATTGTCGATATGTCGGAAAAGTTATCCTTCTACAACAACGTAAGTTGCACCACTCTTGCTTAGGCATGCACGATGAAGTGCTAACAAATACGACGCGCAATTGGACCTATGAGAGCAGATTGTAGGAGACCCGCTTTCAACAACGATATCGGAGGACCGAGTCCAGGTGGGCTAACTTAGAAAATATGAGTGTACCTATTTATGAGGTATGGAAGAAATCACGGGGGTCGTACATAAACAAGATGATTTCCTAAATCTAGAACACCTGTGTTCTTGAGAATGCGAAGTGTGCATTTGGCCGTAGAGGCTTTAATAAAAAGCTTGAAGCGTTTTTGTAGTGATGTGAACTCTGAACCGTACTACGCGTACAATATAAGGCTAATGTTTAAAGGAGAGATTTCGGCCTAGCGCATTTGTATAGACGCAGAAATCCTAAAGATCACTATGGAGTGCCTGTAAACCCTGATAAGATGTTTGCACTAGTTATTCCTATGAATTTCGTGTATGTTTTGCTATCTGAGTGTGGGGATAATAGATTGTGCTAAACCCTCTGTTAGTATTGTACGTCATGACGATTTTGTCAGTTATTAATGATCTCTAAAAATTTATGTAAGGTTCTCGCCTCAAGATGTCTATATTACCGTCTTACAACCCATTTCACTATTATTTTATAAACTGTTCTACTAGTATAAACTATTTGGATGTTATCGTATAAACTATTCTAGCATCATCTTATAAATAGAGTTACTGTCATTTATAAACTATATATTTTTTTCTTTCCCGTCTAGTTAATTGAACCGTTTGGTGCTAAAAGCTTTATTAATATACTTTACTATGTATTATAACCATTACACTTTTGTGTTTAACAAACTATTCTGCGATATCACCTATAAACTATTTCATGTCGTCCTATAAAACTATGTTTGGTTCATTATATTATAAATTAATTCTACTATTTAACTTATCAATCATTGAATACAAGTGCACCATCGAAATTACTATGAGTTTAGTAGAGAGACGATTATGTTTAATGATATAAAGAATATGACGGTGAGATTGTGTTATCTTCAGCATTAGAGAACATAGGAAGAAATGTAGCAACACACATCTTCCTGTGACTTGGAGATGGCTTTATATGTATCAGTTGTGTTCAGAAGCTAGCATTGGGCTTTTACACGGTGGGCTTCAAGGTCGGGGTGATTTTAATAGGTTGTTAAAGCCTGTACTAGGCCCTATTAGCGGTATTAAGAATTCTCGGGACATTTATAGACTATAACAGGTTTGGTGAGTTTAATGACCATCCAACCTCACATACACTTGGTCTAACAATCTCCCCTAAGTGTGAGTGGTCATACGGCATAATGTAGGGCGCTTTTCACTTCTTGTGTTCAGTTTTGTAGTCTTAGAATGAACCTTGTTGTCTTTAGGGATTCTTTTGAAGTTCATTTTGTTATGTTGTGATTGTCTTGTGTCATGGATCTTGATCTTTAACTGAGTTAGACGTTTGATAAAATACTGATATCGGAGGTCTTTGGCCTTGATTTTTCTTTGACTGTTGGCGAGATCTCTTAAATCTTTATCGCATTGGATTCTTATTGCTAGCTTGCGAATCGCTATGTGTCTCCACCCTCACGCTCAAGGGTCTTGAAGATTCTGCTAACAATCTCCCTACACTCATTTCATCTATCGTGATTACTTGTACACTTCATGCTTAGGAGTGGTCCTAGTGTACTGTTGTGAGATATGTATCTTTGTTATGTTATCTTTGTTATTGTTATGTAATCTTGTCAAAAATGTTCCCTTTAGGGAGTGTTGTACATCAGAGATTGCGAAAGACTTTGACACATGTGCTTGAGCTTTCATCGTGTATTTATCTTTGTCAATTGAGCACGAGGTCTTGAATCTTGACTCGACATGGACTAGAAGCTGCTACCGTCGGGAAACCTGCAAGTATAGGTTAGTGATAAACATACATGGACGAAAGTGTCATTGTCACTTTGTCAAATACGGTTATAGTAACCACGGTTCCCCGTTAATCAGTATAAACACTACCTGTGATCAGGTAGAATTCAAAAGAATCTCCTTGACAAGGTTTCGCAGCTGCACTAGCCGCTCTCGTTACCGGAGCGTCTCAAAGCAGACAACACAGTAAGAGTGAATCAGATAGTTACTATCTTTCTGATTGAGTCGTCAATTCATATACTGGACCAAAATCGATATCCAGTTGACACAAGCTTGATTCATATAGAAGCTCACAAGCCACCTACCGCAGAGCTGATTGATGTTGACTCTGGAAGGATTTCCATCGTCACTGTAAATACTAAAGAGTATCACTCTAATGTTTTGGCAATTATCACAAGGATAATGCGTAGGACTCTTGATAACATCTTGTGAACTTGATGATGTTCAACAAGTGTTTGTCATGAAATGTGTCCTAATGAGATTTTTGATTGACCTCGATGGCTCTAGACTCTATAAGTGCACATTTATTATTTGGTAATCGGAGGCTGGAGCAGACTGCCACCTTTTCAATATCTACGATCTCGGAGTGAGAAAGTCGATGGGAACGTGTTGATCTCCGTGAGAAATGAAACAAGTGTCTTTTAAGAGACCTTGAGTGACTAAGGAGGGTTGTGCATTGCATCACTAGGTCTATGATGACTTGTCTTTAATACCAGAATCATCTTTGTGAGAACCGATATATTATGCATTGACCCGGTTTCTGAATAAGGTTGTATGGAGGGATTCTTTCTTTACACCCTTTATCCTTACAATAATTTTTCATTCTTCAACCCTTTCAATGCTTACCGAGACTTCATAACTAACACCTTGTTTGGATTGTTCCAGTGCTAGCTCTGTCTCAGTCGGCATTATTCCCATTCTCACTTTACTCCTTTTTTCGATCATACCTAGGACTTCTACTCTATCTAATGGAGTGTTCCTGGGTAGATCCCTCCAGTTCTGGCTGGATCATGGAACAAATATACCTAACCTTAACCGCCTTATAACTCCTTGAGAAACAACAGTTGGCCGGTCTTTGGGGTATTTCCATGAAGATCTATAAAATCGTTTGATAAAAATCAATCAACGTGTTTGAGAAATCATTTAAGACACATTGAGTGTTTCTAGAGTTACCAAAAAGCTCCCCCTACACATATGCACCATATTATGAAAGTGTTTTGAACATGCGAGGTTTGGGAACGCACTTATAGATTGAAGATCGTATCCGTTATTAATCCGTATTGATCACATTTTAATCACTATTCTCCCTCTCAAAAATTACATATGTGGTTACAATTTTTGACAATTAGTGAATTAAAACAAGTTAATGTTCGGAATTCACATGAGCATAACTAAGTCTTGGGAGAACAGGAGTGCAAGCAGAATGAACTAATTATGACACTCCCCTTTAATTCTAGAATAGGGTGAAAACTTGGAGTGGGAGATTGTTGAGCACACAATTTTGAAAGAATTTGAAATTTTTTCTCTTTGAAAATATCTTAAAAAATTGTGCTCAACAAAAAATGATGTCAGATGTATCTTGTTAATTATCATTTCCTTAGAACTTCTCTTGAGCATTCAAAATTTTGAATGTTTATATGACTTTGCTCAAGATCGAGAAGGTATGAACTTCCCGTTATTGAGGATAAATGTACATAAATGAACATTTTCCTTTCTTTGAGGTCCGGGTCCTAAGCTGACATTTACTTAGAAGTCGTAGAGAAAAAGTGAAAGGACATGTTTTTGAAAGCATTTTAAAACTCTCGCTCGAACTTCATTTATTCATCCGTGTTAATATTAATCAACATTTCTAGGTGCGCAAATGTTATCGATTATCGAGAGACATGTCGGAGAAGATTATTTTTGTATTTTTTGAATTTTTGATTTTGTATTTTGCTTTTATATGTTTTATATTTTTATAATTTGTTTTTCTGATAAAATGTGTACAAAGAATTAGTGTGATTTGGCAAAATGATCAAGTTCCTAAGGAGATAAACTGCGCATACCAAGGCGACGAACCAAATAGTTGAATCGATCTACTGGAAGATCTTTGGTGAAGAGGTCGACCAATTGGTAATCCGTCTTGACAAAATACAGTTCAATCGTACCCTTTTCCATGTGTTCCTTTATGAAATGGTAGTGGACAGCGATGTGTTTTGTTCTCGAGTGTTGGACCGGGTTGCAGGATATGGCGATGGCTGATTTCGAATCACAATAGATTAGAATCTTGTTGAAGAGAAAGCCATAATCCGTTAACTTTGTCCGCATCCAAAGGACTTGGGCACAGCAAGCGAATAGAGACACGTATTATGCTTTTGCGGTTGACAGCGCCGTACAGTCTTGTTTCTTTGAGGACCAGCTAACCAGCTTTTTGCCTAAGAATTGAGCTCCACCGAAAGTACTCTTAAATGTGTCTTTACATCCCGCATAATCAGTATCTGAAAATCTGGTTAGTTTAAAGCCAGAATCCTTCGTATACTAGAGACCCGTATTAACGGTTCCTCGGAGATAACAAAAGATCCTCTTAACCTCTTTGAGGTGCTTCTTGATTGGCTTAGCCTGGTACCGAGCACATAAACAAGTAGCATGTATAATGTCCGGTCTACTAGACATAAGATACATTAGGGTACCAATCATGCAATGATATTTCGTTGCATCGACTGGAGACCTATTTTGATCTAGGTCAAGCTTATCTTTGATCTCTATTGGAGTACCAACACGATCATAAGATCCCATTCTATATTTTTAAGGATTTCTAGCACGTAGTTGGACTGGTTTATAAAGATGCTACAAGGGGACTGGTTAACTTGTAAACCAAGGAAAAATGTCATTTCCTCGATCATCGACATTTCGAAGCGGCTTTTCATGAGGTCAGAAAATAGTTGGGTATACCTAGGGTGTGTAGAACAAAGATAATATCATCAACATAGACATGTACCACTAAGATGTCGTCGTCGAAGCACCTTATAAACAACGTTGGATCAATGGTGCCTTTGAAGAAGTGATTCTGTAGGAGAAACATTGACAATTCGTCGTACCATGCCCTTGGTGCTTACTTTAACTCATATAGTACCTTCTTTAACTTGTAGACATGGCTTGGATGATCAACATCGATGAAACCTTCAGGTTGACACACGTACACGTCTTCTTTTAACGTATCATTCAAGAATGCAGTTTTCACGCCCATTTGAAACACCGTGAACGATTTGTGTGCAGCATATGCCAAAAATATCCTGATTGCTTCAATTCTAGCAACCAGAGCGAAGGATTCTTTGAAATCTATTCCTTCCTCTTGGCGGTACCCTCTCATGACCAGACGAGTCTTGTTTCGGATGATCGTGTTCTCTTCATCATGCTTGTTTTTGAATAACCATTTCAACGTAAGAGGTTTTATGTTATACTGTAGTATACAAGAGATCATAACACAAGTAATGGATGATGGGTTGGCTAATTTGACTTAGAGAGAAAAAGTCTTTTA